>VZTM01013403.1:0-30934 GCA_013400555.1 Jacana jacana
TTCTGCACAGCTACTCCTGCACATTTCCTCAGCTACCACTGAATAAACAGTAATCAGAATAAATAGTATGACTAGGGATCTGCATCCCAACGGTGTTAAGGACATTTGAAACTTCTGCTGAAGTGAGTAATTAAATAATAAAGTTGTAGAAATGCAGCTAAGGATTGGGAAAAGTTACAGCAATTACAAGGAGGCCTTCCTCTGCTGTTAACCAGTGGATTCCCTTAACAATTGAGTTGATTTCTTCTAACAGCTTGATCTCACCTTTCGTAAGTCATGCAGTTGTCTGGCATTTTACAGAAGTCATGTAGGGATGATGTCAAGAAAAAGACAAATTTACTGTCTGAGCCAGAAGGCAGGCTTACAAAAAGCAACTTCTTTCAGGACACGAAAAGCTCTTTGTTCTGTGGCCTTGGTTTTTTTGTGCTTTGACCCTTGTTTTATAGCATTGTCACTCTGACCCTAAATCTTTGGAAGCAGACATGCAGCAAATGTAGCCCTTTAAAAGTGGGGTTGCATTCTGAGCTATGGGCCTGGTTTTGTCTTTAGGCATTAGTTCCATACAATGCTGAGATGCAACGAAATCAGAACTTAAGATTTGTGGGGTTTTATAGTAGAAGTAGTATTTATATATATATACTGCCATTTTACTGTCCTATGATTTATTATTACTATTTACCAATTTCAGATAAGACAGCAATTGGAAAGGCAATATGGTTAACACTGACTAATATATTTTTACTTCCCAGCAGTACTCTGGAAACTGATCCTGTATATAGACCACTAGGGTTCCTGTGAAATGCTACTTGAGTATCAAGTATTCTGTGGAGGAGAAGAAATGCTTTGCTGTAGATTATAGAGGTAGAAGATTTGAACAGAAATACCTGCATGGCTTGCTCTCATAAAAGATGGTGCTAGAATAGTAGAGCACAACACTTTTTTAAACTAGGCCTGTGACTGCTTTCTGGGCTAAATGAGCAAAATTCCTGAGACTTTAGTAAAACTATTTAAAAAAAAAAATTCTTTAAGAAAGCTAGAAATCAATCAAAAGGATAGAAAACTAATAGTTTGCTAATAGGTTTTGATTTTTAATTTTTATTTTAAGAATCGAACATACTTAAAAGGTCAAGCAGTTTTCCCTCTTGAAATCTCTGCATTACATAGCAGGTTTGTATTGTATGGATATTGTTACTTTGAGAAGGATTGTTCTGCTTTTTTCTCTTGTACCAGCAACTATTCTATATACTTCATGTTTTGTAAACTTAAACTATAGAATAATCTTTTCTGAAGATAATAGTGTAATAATCTAAGGATATGTTTACTAGAGAACTTGGGGAAAAAAATAATCTTGATTTTTAATTTTTTTTTCAAATCATTTTTAAATCTTTAAAGATGTTACAATTAAAAAAAAAAACTAAGATAGAAATTGAAGTTGTATTTTAAGATAGGTCTAGTTTGGTTTTTTTGGTTTTTTTTTGGTAGATCCACATTAATTTTTAAATTTTTTTGTGGTGAAATCAGGAGGAAATGAACATTTTCATGACCACTATAATGAAATATAAAACTTTATAGAACTTAGAAAATAGCTTATTTTGCTTAATTTTGTATGTGTCCTTTCAAGCAGAAGGAATGCTGGTACAGATTGGAAGTGTTCAGACAGTTTTGTTCCTGTGTGCATGCCAAAGGTGCAGGGAAGACAGATTTTAAGCAGTTGTGTGTGAGCTATACTGCTGCAATCGAGAGGGATCTGGAAAGCTTTTCTGAAATACAACTTTTACAAACTCTTGTTAGAACCCAGAGCTTGTTACACTTTACAAGTTCCCTGTAAAGTATTTCATACAGCAGTCAAAGCATCAACATCTGAGGAACACTCGTTAGAAGCTGGGAAAAGAGCTAGGAGGAGTTATTCAGTTTTATTTTTAAGCTAGAGCTGATACTAAAATATATTGATAATGTACTAAAATATGCATTGATAATATTTGTGTGCCAGATCAGCTTCCCTTAATTGTGCTTTCTTAGCTAGCAAGCTATAAAAAATAGCATTTGACATCCTGTACTACTTCAAGTCAGAACTGACTACCTTTAGTTCCTTGCCTTGTGCATAAATCCACAGCATTTTGGTTGTTATTCATCGCTCCGATAGAAGCATCAATATTGGAGTAACAAATAGCTGTTTTCACTCTGGATTGTTTTCATGACTGCAGTGGTGGGGAGCAGGGAGGGGGTCACCTCAGACAAACGAATATGTGAGTCAAGCCATTAAAAGCAGCTGTTGGAGTGCTGAGATAAAGTAAAAAGGATGTAAAACTGCATTTGATGCTGATAGACTGTAACTGCGCTTCCAATTTTCCAGGTATTTTTATACTTCTGAATTTCTTAATGGTTTTACTTCCTGGTATTTAATTTTAGTTGTTTTTGTTACTTTATTTTATGCAGTAGTTCTCCAGATAGTTTAAACAACAAACAAAATCTGATCCTTGGAGAGATGGCTGGACACATGGTACAGATTCTGCAAATCTAGTAAGAGTAGATTTCAGTAATTAGCGGTTATCTGCTTAACTTTCATTATTAATATTTTCCATTAGAAACAACTTGTGTAGTTCCCCCAGTCCTTTGCCAGGGTTGTATGGGGAAAATGTATGTTGTTTATATGATTGGGAAATCATTAACAGACAATGCCTTTTTTTGTGAATGTTTGTATGTTCCCCCTTACCTATAACTTACAAACAAAGTTTGGTGCTAGTTATCTCTGTTCAAAACTTCATCTTTGTGTTCACAAAATTATCCAAAGCATTAGTTGTGATTTGATAACACGAATGTATACTAGTCTCAGAAGTAAACTGCTTGATAGAAGGTTTGGAATTAGCTGTTATGCATGGAGAATGTATAAGCTTGATCCTGAATGAGTGCTTATTTTGAGGTGAAGTGGGGCTAATTTACTCTTGGATTACATTTATTTAATTAAAAGAAAAAAACACCAAAAACAAACAAAAAAACCCCAACAAACAAAACCACCAACCCAAGCACAGAATTGCTAGGTTAGAGACATTGGTTTTTACAACTGCAGCCTTAAGCATGAATTCAAAGATCTGTTATTCGGGAGAATAGCAATTAAAGTGTATATTCTCTCAATCTTTCTTCTTCTGTGTCCACAAAGTAGCCTCAATTGAGTTGAGTGAATTAACAACACCATGGGTTACACCTGAACCACGCAGTAGCCAAAAGTATACTGACACCTTTAAAGTAGTACTTAGAAATATTTCTGTTGAATATTTTCTCCTTTTTAAAAAATATATGCATATCACTTTAAAGGTTGCTGACACTAAGAATTAGGGGGGAAAAGAGGGTTCCTTAATAAAAACAACAGGAGGTAGGGGTAAAAGAATATGCTTCTAAGTGTAAGCTTTAAGAATGAGCGATAATGTGCAAATTTCAATTTGTTTGCAGTAGAACTATTACAGTGTTGAGTAAGATTATGACAAAAAAATGAAGTGAAACTGCTGTTGTTTAAATGGGGGGGAGTAAACAGTGCCTTATCAAGATATACAGCTACATACACTTTTAGGTCTTACAGTTTTGATGTTTGAGAATAGAAGTGTTTAGGTTTCTTAATAGAGAAGAGAGATTATCTCTTAATTTTGTCTTTTGCCCAGATGAATTTAGTAAAAATAAATAACCCAATTCTGAATTTTCAGCAAGAGCTGAATCATAGAATGGTTAGAGTTGGAAGGGACCTTAAAGATCATCAAGTTCCAACCCCCCTGCCACGGGCAGGGACACCTCCCAACAGACCAGGTTGCTCAAAGCCTCATCCAGCCTGGGCAACTGAACTGAAGTGCCAGTGTGTTCGTTTATACTGAGGGGTGTATTAGTGCCACTGACCTGTGAGCTCTGAGGGGACAGTTTTGCAGTTTTGTCAAAAAAGCTATCACTGCAGGATGTCCCGTCTACCATACGTGTAAGTGACTCTTTGTGGAATGCACAGAACAGGGGACACTTGTCAAAATTGCCCCACGTCATACTGTGACCTCTGAGTGTGAAACCCTGTCTCATCTCTAGCTTAAACTAAGGAGCTAAACGGGGGGGAAAAACTGAGATACAGAGGATGTACCTCCTGATGTCTGCTATGGGGGAGAGCAGCAGCGGCACACAAACTAGGTAGTGCTTTAGACTGTGGAACATTAGACCTCTTTCAGTGTCTGTCACCTTCAGATTTCTAATTTTAAACAGATGTAAGGTTGGGAAAGGGTCACAATAGTGAAGCAATAGCCTTGCTTTCATAGTGGATCTCTGTTGCTTTGCATTAAGAAGTAACACAAGCAATGGAATATGCTTGTGTGCAAGTGGTGTATGACAGTATCAATGGGGATGGTGTTTCGGCCAGGAAATATTGAGAGTGCTTTTGTGGTATGAGCAAAGGGCACAAGATAAATGTTTAATCTTATGGCATGTTCTTGGGCACCTGAGACAACATATGCTGTTGAATAGAAAGGCTTTGATATGTTATACTCCAAATTACTGAACTGTCAGATTGCTGGCTAGTGGTATCTTTATGAATACAACGTTACATAGAATTTGAGGAGCTTATTAATAGTTGCAGTAGCGCTTAAGGAGCTTATTAATAGTTATAGTAGTCAAATTCACTTGTAGCTGGTTTTCATGGGGTCAGAAAGAGATTGAATTTGGCTTGGTGTTGTCATAAACTCCTAACCATAAACCAATAAAACCCGAACGTGATATTTTATATGAGGCTTGTTCTTTGATAAATCAGCTAAGAAATACTGAAATCAAAGAAAGGGTTCCTTCCTTGACTGGGAACACCCCAATCATGAAAACACACACTTTTTTTTTTTACCTTTCTCTTTTCTTTTCTTTTTTAACAGTTTAATTGCTTTGCTTAACTGCATTCTTCTGTGTATGTGTAGAGAGCCTGCTTCCATGGGATTTCAGTTAATCTTCAGGATCCTTCTGTCTTCCTCAGCAGAGCTCTTGCCTTCAGGGGCTTGGGCAGGGGGGTGTGATCTGCTGGAGCTGCCTGCATAACACGATTCCCAGCTTTTATTGCAGTCTCCTCTGTCTGTATCTACCTCACCCATAGACCCTCATCTTAAGACACAAGGATAGAGGTAGGAGAAGCATTCCTGACAGCATGACTATATGTGCTTTATGACCAAAAAATCGATGTACATAGCAGACTCTCCTGGATTTCAGTATACTTCTGGATTAGCTCTCTTTATGCTTTTTGTTTTAGTCTTTCTCCTTTCGTTCTTTTCCTGTTCTTCAACCCCTTCTCTCACATATGATATCTTCACTTTTATGTGAAATCTTGCTTATTCTCATTGCAGATAAAATATATTTTTAATAGCAATGTAGAAAATATACAGTTGCATTGTGTTTCAATCTTTTGTTTCTTTTTGTTTAGGGGCATTTTTGATAGTAAAGTTTAAGAAAAAAAACAACCACCAAACAACATACGTACACATAAAACATACACATACAGTCCCCAACCATCTAATGCATGTGAGGTTTTGTGTTTGTGCTTTGGATGGGTGGCAGGAATTACCTGCAAGTTCTGTTACTAATGTACTTAGTGTAGAAAATAGTAGTTCTGCCAAGTCTTCATTTCATGGTGTGTGTAGCTTAATTTTAGAGGGATTTACTTTTGCAACAGGAAAAAAAAAACCACCTCTATGCTTAATCTAGAAGCTGAAAACAACTAGGCAACTGAAACAACACTATCTAGATAAACATGCATAGTTTACAAATGAAGAATTTGGCCTGAATGTATAAATGAGAAATGTACTTCCAAAGGTATTAAATGTTGCAGCTGTCTTATTTAAATAATTTACTTTCAAGCTTTTAAGGTAAATCCACAAGAAGTGGTTTTTTTTTCTCTTGCTGGAAAACATCTTTCATATTCTTTTCCCAGAAAAGTTAGAGTAAATCTTTTACTCCTGGCTAGCATCTTTGCTTGAATCTATCTTTTTCTATCTTAGCCTTCCACATTATATATGAATGGTGGAAATTTTTCTTTACTTCTTCCTCTTGACTTATGTCTTAGCACCATTTATTCACAGGGTCACAACTGTGACACAACTGTCACTATAAAACTTTACAGTCAAGTTTATTTTGACTTTGCATTCAGGTTTTACCCTCACCAAGATACTGGGTAAATTGTGCCA
The DNA here is from genome assembly GCA_013400555.1 of Jacana jacana. Lineage (NCBI taxonomy): Eukaryota > Metazoa > Chordata > Aves > Charadriiformes > Jacanidae > Jacana > Jacana jacana. Next base: position 6,183 of record VZTM01013403.1, read on the forward strand.
ATATAATCTAGCTCACTTATTTTAGCTGTCCAATTGAAAAAAACAAAACAAAACAAAAACAAACAAACAAACAAAAAAACCCCACAAACATAGGTTGTAAGAGGAGAAGAAGTGTAAAGTTGTGTGTGTATAAAATATACTGGAAATGGCTCTTTTATACAGTTCCTAAAGTAGCATTTGTATGTAGGTAGCTATATAAAAATCTCAAGAGTTGCTGCAGGTACCTGTAAACTTACACTGGCAAATCTCATTTTAATTGGCACGCTTGTAGCCACAGACCCTTCCAGCAAGAGATCCTCCTGCTGAATTATTGTTATTGTAGAAGCAAAAATAGGAAGGGAGAAAGGAAAGCTCACCAAACTTCCCCCTCTGTGGCCTGCTGAGGGGTTTTGTGCTTACAGATAGCCCTGTTAAGTTACAGAAGTTGTTTTATCGTGAACTGACTAGAATGCTCATTACAATGGAAGGGACTTCCTGGGTCCATGCTGTGTAAGTAGCTTTTTGCCTTTATTACTTGGTATAAAAACATTAAAGAAAGACTAATTTGTGCTATCTAGGGAACCAATAAAAGTTCTGTACTCACTTAAAATGCTGGCATACTTTAGTATAAGAAAAGGTTACCTGGCAGGCATTTAAATTCCCAGTCTCTTGCCTCCCTCTTCAAGTAGCATGGTTGTTTTAGACTGGAGGCAGATGAACTTCTGCTTCTAAAAACAGCTAAGTTATTTTTCTTGCTAACAATCTGTTGTTGTCTTGGGTTGTTGGGGCTTTTTTTTTCTGTATTTTTTCTCCCCTGAAAAGGGTTAAGAAGCACTTGTAAACCTATCTGCCCAAAAGTCATGGCAAGGGTGACCTGCAGAGGTAACGAATGGCTTGAGGACCGATACGGTACTTGACAGAAGCTTATTTTGAAAATAGCTCTTATACTCGTATATATGAAAGCTGTTGGGTTTTTGGTGGTGATTTGTTTTTGTCTCTTTTTCACATCAGAGGTTTCCAGATGACCAAAAGTTAGATTAGGAAATAACCTAGAGGGGGTTTTTTGGTTTGTTCCGAAGTAAACATCGGCATAATCTTTAGTTCTTCTATCAGACACACAATTGTCCAGTTCCTGGTTTATGTCCCACTAAGGTATTTTGCACAGTTGACAATGAAGCCTAGAGCTTCACTGTAAATAAACAATCAGCCTGGAAATGGGTGGACATTTTATAAACATCTTGTAGTTTAGTAACGCAGCTGATGTCGGTACAGGAAAACTAACCTTCAATAAGAAAACTCTGCATTCAGCTTTCAGTGTGTTTCTGTTTCCTTGAAGTATGGTAGACACCTTGGCATAACGTAGCAGCACATAATGGTTTGTGGGTATTGAAAAGGTGCAGGCCATATTGTGCTGCCTCAAAAATACAAGGATTTCATCATCCTGAAGAGAAGTATCACTTATGAGTTAGTCAATCTCGTGATGCTGATGTCTGTCATACTTTAGCAGCACGTAAATATTGGTGTTAAGACTGTAAATATCTCCAGTATTAACTGTGCTGCTGAAGTAGGGCTAGCCACTTCTGCATGTGAATCATGAAAAAGGACGTTTCATGTGTTTCCTGATGCCTTTGTGTTGTTATATGTTCATTGCTTATGAAGACTTTTTGTACTTTCATCCATTCAGAAACAGTATTTAGGAATCCATGGTATCTGATGGTAAATGCAGAACAGACATACATGACTTTAGTTTACAGGAAAGCTGAATTTGTTAAAGGAGCTATCTCAAGATACACCTGTCTAATAGCACTTTGGTAAGTGTGTTTATGTATGATGTTAAAAAAATAGATTAAAATGATGTTACTTTAAATGTCAGTATTTCTTTATTAAAATCCTTAAAACTGTGTTTCTTAATGAATGGAACTGTGAAATGTTTTGTCATGTTTCTAGCAAAGTGAGCATGTAAAGCAAATGTGTCTTCCAAAATTTTTACAAAACTTATTAAACACTTCATTTCTTAAATCAGTGTGTCTATAGACAGGTAACAATTTTATGGATAGAAGTTTAAACTGTGTATCTGACTGAATTTACTAATTTTTTTATCATTTTCTACTCGGGTATTTCTCTTGCAGGAGAATCTTTCATTGAGATGATTGAAATCGCTGCAGTGAGAATGGAAATTACTTAGGCTCCTTTCCTTTTAAAAGCTGCATGCAAGAACTGTGGTGAGTCAAATGTAGACTAATGGTTATGTAAATGTCACTAATTTTAGATACAGTCAAGATCTGAAAGTGTGTTTCCTTTTAAGATTTTATTTTCTTCAGTATCATGACTCAGTATCACTTGCTAATCTCATTTCATTAGCCCTGTTATATTTTGCCATTAAAATACACATGCCTTCTTCAAGTGAGCGCTCACAGCTTCAGGTTTATGCACCATCTAGGTGTTTGAAAAGGAGGAAAAAAGCCTATCTGCACCGGGGATTTGTTTTGACTTCAGGCTTCTCAGGCCTGCTACTGGTGCAGTTGCACAGGTACAAACATGACATAGGTGAATATGAATCAAAGTTGATATAATTACTAAATCTGCATAATTCTACCATATAGAATTTCAGCCTGGTGGATGTGCTCGTAGAAATCACGCTTTTCTTGTCTCCCGCTGTTATGGATTTAAACTGGTGAAATTACTGATGGCAAACGTTTTCCAATGTAATTCAGACCTGAGGAGTTCTCAGTAGCAAAGTTGTGCAGTATTAGATTGCTCACAGCTTTTCACAAACCCTTCTGTGTGTACATTTACCTACTACAGGTCTCTTAAAATATGTGGCCAAAAAGAGGTTGACTGCTCAGAAAAAATATGCTCTGTGCCTCAAAATCAGATAGCTCCCTCACTGAGGCTTCTTTAAGTAGCACTATCTTAGATTTATCTGCTTAATGCCAACCTGCACATACATTTCAGCCATTTGAAAACTTAGAAATGTTTGGAAAGACATGTGGAGACACACTCAGTGGGCTATAAAAGAAAAAGTCATTATTCTTCTACTGTTCCCTTGCCTTTTAAAAGGTCACTGATTTTTGTTAGCACGCTGCAGACTGGTGCTTGCAGAGGGCCATCCATCCTGTTACTCTTGTAGATGCAGTATTTTAATGTATCTAGGCTTTTTCTCCAGGACTTCTATGAGTAGATGTGAATCTAAAGAGCTGATCAGAAAGATCTGAGAGCGTGCAACAAATAAGTCTCCTTGCACAGCTTTGTCAAAGTCCAGTAGCCAACCTGCTTGCTCTGGACTTCTTCATTGTGCCAGTGCAGGCCTTTGAGTCAGTAGTGAAATGGAGCGTTTCCTTCTGGTTCACTGTGCAAACCCCAGTCACTGACACAAGGCAGGGAATGGTAGGGAGTTGTAAGAAGCAGAAAGGGAAAAGTTGGAGTGCCTAGTTTGGTGACCCTAGCAGCTCATAAGAGTTCAGTGATATCTTATGCCTGGTGTAGGAACAGAAGGTTTGCTACTTTCAGTTCAGGTACTTATTTTCTGCAGGGGTTAAGAACTGTGTGGGGAAAAAGATGCTTAACTCCTATGAAAAGGAAAGAAAAGATAGGCCTGCTTGAAAATAAACTGAGTCTAGTCGTTATATGGGAGTACAGGCAACTAGTGAGAGGAGCATGTCTAAAAATATGATGTTAAAAGTTTAGAGCTGGGAACTAAAGGGGAAGGACAGGTCTGGCGAACTGGAAGATTGGAAATGATTGACACAGGTTGGGCAAAGATTCGGGGGTTTTGTTTGTTTCTTGAAATCAGAAGAAGCAGCAGCCTTACAGAAGGGATCTGGCCTCAGGCAAAGAGAATGAGTCAAGCTTGCGGGAAGGGGCTTGCACACCTCAGATCATTCCAAACGTTGACTAAAGCGCTCTGCACTTCAGATCCTGAATTGGGTGCAGGCTGGTAAGTAGCTTTTGCCGCCATCTGTGAAATCGCTGTCTATTTCATCCTCCTCCTGTTCTACACAGAAGAGGGCAACCTTATTAGTGCTCTCAGCTGCTTCAGGAATTTTGGTCCTGAAAAGTACTGATGAATGAAAAGCCAGACACGAATTGGCAAAGCGCACTTGCAGCCCAGAAGGCCAACCGTATCCTGGGCTGCATCAAAAGAGGTGTGACCAGTAGATCAAGGGAGGGAGGTCTGTTCTGCTGGGGTGAGAGCCCACAACCTCACCTGGAGTGCTGTGTCCAGCTCTGGGGCCCTCAGCACAGGAAGGACATAGAACTGTTGGAGCAGATCTAGAGGAGGGCCACAAAAATGATCAGAGGGCTGGAGCACCTCTCTTATGAGGACAGGCGGAGAGTTGGGATTGTTCAGCCTGGGGAGAAGAAAATGCTCCAGGGAAACAGTCTAATAGGAAAGATGGGGAGAAACTTTTTTAGCAGGGCATGTTGCAATAGGGCATGGGGTAATGGCTTTAAACTGAAAGAGAGAAGATTTAGACTACGTATAAGGAAGAAATTCTTTACTGTTGGGAGGGTGGTGAAACGCTGGAACAGTTTGCCCAGAGAAGTTGTGGATGCCGCATCCCTGTAAGCATTTGAGGTCAAGTTGGATGGGGCTCTGACCAGCCTGGTCTAGTTCAAGATTTCCTTAGTCATTGCAGGGGAGGTTGAACTAGGTGACCTTTAAAGGTTCCTTCCAACCTCAACTACTCCATAATTCTTTGAAAAGGAATCCGGAAATAACAGAGTAGTTGAGGTTGGAAGGAACCTCTGGACATCATCTAGTCCAAGCAGTGTCAGGCAGAGCAGGGTGTCCAGTCAGGTTTTAAATATCTTCAAGGATGGAGACTCTGCAACCTGTTCTGTTCTGATAGAATTTCCTGCATTCCATTTTGTTCTTGTTGCCTCCTGTCCTGTTACTGGACAGAAGTGAGAGGAGCCTGCCTGTGTTGCCTTCACTCCCCCTTACCCCTATCAGCAGGCATTTAGAAACTTTGATAAGATGACACGCACGTAAGCTTTTTCTTCTCCAGGCTGGACTCCCAGCTCTCAGTCTTTTTTTCATGTGAAAGATCATCTTTCTGGAGGGAAATAAAACGTTTCAACTAATATGGGAATCGGAACTCAAAGGGAGAAATGCTTTTTTGGGGAAAAAACCCAAAGCGTAACTGTATGACCTCCCTGTAAAAAATATAAAAAGAACAGGAAGATCACAAAATGAAGCACTGAGAAGTTAGGTAACTCCAGCCTTAAGATTCTGCAATCTTCACTTGCCCCCTTGTGTTAGTGTACTATGAAGCAATCTTCATGATCATACAGAATATTTCATCCAATTGAAAGGACTGGCCTGGTGTAGTGCTGAGCCAGGGAAGATGTTTGTGGGCTGTGCAAGCAAGAAGCCTGATGCTGCTAAAGGTATGGCAGAAATTGGTAGAAAATTCCATAGGAAATGGAACAAAAGACTGCCAATAGAGGAAACTATGTCTTCATGGTTAGGTCAAAGGAGACTTTATAAGAATTCAACGTAGTTTATTTTTTTGCCTTCATTCTTCTGTGATGCTAAACAAATTACCAGGCCATTGTCTGTGGAAACACTGGCTCTTCACGTTTGCAGTTGAGCTTCTTAGGAGTTGTCATTTGTAATTAAAATACTACATATTTGTAATGTCATTTGCATTAAAATACTACATAAAGTTATGTCTCTTGATGGTCTCTCATCTTCTTAAACAGGGCACCTCAGACTGTTGCACGCTAATGTATTTTCTACATCTCCGTGTCCTATTTTAAACAAGGTGATAGACACCTTAAAGGGCTGTTTGGTTTATGTTTGTTGGAAAAAAAACCACGGAAACCCCTAAACAAACGAAAGCACACACAAAAAAAACCCCAACCCCCCCACACTGTTGTTTTAATAGCTGTACTACAGTAATGCATTTCCTCCTGGAATTTTCAATGGCATTTATTAATTCTGATCTTGGGGGAAGAGGTAAGTATTGTGTATTTCTTAAAGAGCAGATCTGCAATCCACTCTCCTTGTTACCAGCTCAAGCTGAAAAACCCAGTTTGCACATTGTTGATTCATGTTGATTCATCCAGTCCTGTGAACTCCAAATGCCTGATTTGTGTCCTGTGTTGTCACTGTTCATTTGGAATGTGGCTTCAGGAGTTATACCTTCAGTGTTCTGCACAATCTTTTATATGCTAAAGGTGATATTCATGTTTGAACTTTACCATATTTTAGAATAAATTTACCTGTAAAGATCCATGTTGCAGAAAGAATGAAGTACTTAAATTGTGACACTTAATTTCGTATGTACGATGGTAAACAGTTCATCTTTAAAAACATAAAATTACTTAGACCTATGTATTTGGACTCTACTGGCCATTGTTTTCCAACAATGGTATTCAGGTATAGAGGTCTGAAAATGCTCCCTTAATCATGGTATCTGGTGAAGTACTGGGGGAAGCACCTGATCAGGTAGCAATATTAACAGTAATGATTGGAATTGGAAATGTTCAGACTCCCTTTATGTTCTTTAGCACCACATCCTGTCATAGAATCAGAAGAAATGATTGATAGTAATTCACCACTTGGATATATTTCTATTTTACCACAGTATAACTTGAAGCAAAGCAGCAATTATTTTAAAACAAAAACTTTGGAATGTATTTGAAGGAAAACTCGTGTCTGAGATAAGTGTGAGTCTCCTTTCAAAGGTGGCAGGTTGTGTGCATCAGAAGAAAATACTTAAAAATAAGAGAAAACAATAGAGGAAATGCAGTGGCACGAGTGACGCCACTTCTTTCTGTGAGGGGACTAATATCAGTGGGATATCACTTTCTAAATTAAACAGTTTATTTCTGTTGGAAGTTGTCGGGGTTTTTTTTTGGCTCTTAGGTGCAACAAGTCTATTTTTCCCAAATTTGTTTCAGATTTCTGTGTTAAGTCAAATGAAATTTACCTAATGTTGCTTCTGTCTCTTAATGTAAAAATTGAACCCTGTGTTCAAACGTTCCGAAATGAACACATTAATTATAGCTGCATTTATCCAGTTTGAATCTTCAATCCCAAGTGAACAGTGCTGAGTCGCTAGAGTCCGACTTAACTTCTGTTGAGAGATGGGAATATTATATCCATGAAGTTTTCCTCTGCTGTTTATAGCCACAGGAGACAGCCACAGATAGAAAGTTTTGCATTTCCCTATAGTTTTTGCAGGATGAGCATGGGGCTTTATTACCCATAAAGGAACCTTCTGCCACCAGCTTTCCCTCTTTTAAGTGGTTTTAAAAGTAAAACATTTTGGACTATCTCACAAAATACTCCAAAACAAGCTTAAGCATTATAAAATTTGAAGTATACAAGACATAGATTGTAGAATATAAAGTCTCAAATTTATACTTGTTTAATATTTTCTTGAAATAAAAGCAAAGGAAGAGCTTCAGGGGTTATATTATTGGTCCAGCTAGAATAGTCAACAACAATAATATATGTTTATGGTTCTACACTCCTGTGATTCTCAAGCCAGGCAACTTTGGGACTGAGAGAATCTTCCTGTTTCTTTCAGTATTGCCTGGCTCTGAGATTTCCATGATGGTTTCACTGATTTGGGGTCAGTTTTTGGTAAGCTGAGGCAGCTGAGTGTGCACCAGGGAAAGCTTCCCTCTGCCCTTGAGTACAGCAGTCCAGTATTAAAGTTAATTTCCATTGCTTAAACCAACGTAAGGAATATTCGGGGCTTTACTCTTCCTTTCTTGATCTTCCTTTTTGTTCTCTAAAGCAGTATCAAAGGGGCTAACAACATCTTAGTCTGCCTTGTTCCTTCTAGAGAAGACTGATAGCTACATATGAAACACACAAAAATGCTCAGTAAATCTATAGATTCTTAGCATATACAAACAGCTGTGACAGACCTTTCCCATCATCAAGACAATGTGAAAGTCTCCCCTTTTCCAATAAGCAATATCTGTTATTTTCCAACATAGATGAAAAATGTATTTTATATATTTATTGCTATGTATATAATGAAACTTCAAACACAAAAATAAGAAGTTTCCAGTAGTATTAGAGATGAAGACGAGCTTTACTGTTCCAGAGGTGTGAAATGTGCTAAATGACCCGTGCAACAGCCAGGTTTAGGAAGTGTGTGTGGATGGCAGGTCGGTCGGTCAGAAGAAGGGTTTTGCTGCAGGTTGGATAAATATCGTGTAGCCAGACAGCCCCCTGTCGGCTGTGCTTCAGTTCAGCCATTCATTGTGCTCAAGAAGCTTTTTTGTCATTCTCATGTCACAAGTAGAGAAACAGGGCCAAAAAAAATTCTGTACATTTGTAAAAACTACCTTTGGATCGAGTTTTGTCCCTCTTGTGTATGAAATAAATGTCTAGGCTTTATTAAATAGAGTGCACTCTCTTCCATAATGGCTTTATAGAAGTTTATTTTTGAAGAGCTGCAGTGAAACTGCAGAGCAGTGGATTGTCCTTGTGATCACAACTGAGACCCAGTGCACTTGGATGTCACACTTACAGCCCAGCTAATGCAGTGGATCGAGGTAAACTTGTCAGTAATGCAGGTGATAGGTTTAAAAAATGTACAAGTTTGTAAGCTGGCAGTGAACTGGTCAGGCATAGGCTCCAGCCTTATTTAGTGACTGGGACTGTCCTGCAGGCCTGTCTGTGAGAGCTGCTGCTGTTCAACTGGGTACAGTTTTACCAAGAGACCTGGGTTTAGGGTATGTTTGGGGGGGTGGGGGTTAATCTGTGTTTGCTTTGCTTTAATCTTTCATGTGGCTGAAGTTGCTCTGGGTGCATCAGGCTGCTTGCTTCCAGTTTGTGTTTTCCCATCTCTTAACAGACAGCAAAACCCTTGTTCTTTGGAAAAAATTGCTGTCTAAAATACTGGAAGAATTGAAAGACACTTATTAGGTATTTTGACTTCTTTAAGCTTTTGTAAAGGGAATGTAAGAACTGCTTTGAAGCAGTCACCATATGCCCACGTGGTGACAGAGCACCGTAGCTACTGTATTAGTGTATGCAAGCAAGCATTGTTTTCTGCAATCTGATGATGTATCCATGCTTAAAAGGCACTATTTGTGGTGGCAGTAGGAGACCCAAGGAAGCTTTCCAGGAAGAACTCTTATCTCAGAAATGCTGTACCTTCTGCTCCAAGATAAACAGTACAGAGGTGATCTCTCTGCATCAGGTACAGTCCAGGTTATAAAAGCTCATCTTTGAACAAGTTGATTCATGGCTAAAAAGCCATGTTGTAGCAGAAGAGAAACTGATGTGAGAATTAGTCTTCTGCTACAACACAGAACATAAGACTGGCACAATGATGAGAAAGCCAAAGTGCTTAAGAATTCTTTTTCTTTCTCCCTTCCCCTTCAGTATTCATTAAAAGACTGATTGTGATTAGATAAAAAACAGAGGCTAAGGATAAATGCTGTGGTTGAAGAAGGGGAATGGGAAAGGCAGGGACAGACCAAAGAGCTGCTTAAAAAATGTCACAATCTGCTAAAATCCATCAGAAGAGTTTCTTAAAGTGCCTGAAGCAACCTCAAGGTGAGGGGACTCCCCTGAGAAACTGAAAATCTGAGTTTGAAATTCTTCAGAAGCTGGAGGGGATTCAGAAAACCTGGGTTTCAGGTTCTTCAGAAGCTCAAGTTCACATCTCCTGCTTCCAAAGAATCTGCCCACAGATGTTCCCCATCTTTTTTGTTAAATCAAGGGTATGTGCAAAAAAAGAAGTCACAAAATGGTTTTGTTCAGAGGTTGTTGGCAGTGATAACTATTACTGTCAGCAGATGAAAGCAAGCTGCAGGTAGGATTTCAAAGGGCTGTGGAATTTGCTTTTATTGGACTAACTGTGCAGTTCCTTGCAAGTTCCATATTCTTTTCCTAAGATGTTTCCTGAAGTAACAGTAAAACAAGCATATGATAAATGTAAGTACCCATTAAAGCTCGCTAAAGGAATACCTTATGTTTCCAGTAGATGAAGACTGAGATAACTTGAGTATTTGTGAATTGCATCACAGACCTCTATTATGCCAAAGTTCTGGTTTTTATTGCTAAAGAGAGCACCAGTAAAGGTGGCTTTAAACTGTCTATGCTCCTGCTTTCTCTAAAGCTGCTGAAGAGGGAGAGCAGGGAGCAACTAGCAGCGGTAAAGAACTTCAGGGCTGTTCAACAACCAGCAAGGGGATTCACCTCTTCCATTCTTCACTCTGCTGTCAATTTTGTGTTTGTTTAAAGAGGCTTTTTGCCTCCCTGTTTTGGTTTGTGGGTTTGGTTTTTTAACTTATTTTGGTTTTTTTGTTGTTTGTTTGGGGGGTGCTTTTTATGACAGGGAGGTTTGCTATCTCCTTCTCAAGTTAGTGAAAGTGATGAGCCTGTTCTGGGTGGAAGAAGATTCAAATAACTTGCCCTGATCAGAAAAATTACATCTTTTCCTCCTGTGAGGAGCAGCTACTTCATTTCCCAATTAGGGTTAAATTTCAGAGTTTCCTCATTTTGTTCAAGCCATTCTAGTAACTTAGAACATAGAGGTTACTTGCCGAGCTGTGATCTTGCAATCCCATTATTTTACGCTGATTCAGGCATAAAGTACAAAAGAGAAGATATATAAGAGAAAGGCACTGCTTTCTACTACTGTGAAAGTATCCTCAGTTACCTCTAAAACAGCTCCTTTTTCTCTTCAGCTGTGAGCAGTTGTCCAGAGCAGTGGATATTTTTAATGGTAATTGACAAATTCTTAAATGTATCTCTATTTTTTTTTTCCTGTTTATTTGAGAGTACACATAAAAATAGCATCTGGTCCTGGTGATTTATAATGTTTGAGTTTCTCAGGCTGCCAACAGGCTCTTCCTTTGAGACGTCTGGGCCTGGTGAAACTACTACTCTGATTCCCCATAAAGCATGTCCTCGGGATAGGAATTTCTCTGTCGCCCTCTATATTAAAACCAAATCATTTATATTGAGCTTTTTTTCCTTTGCCAGTTGCTTTCATCCTCTTCTTGGTACTACATAGACAAAACTGAAAAAAAAACCCTGAATTCAAATACCTTTTAAGAATTCTTGGAATTTTTCTCTGTGTGTGTGCATTTGGTACCTGTGCAGCTGATACTCCCGTATGGGAGAAGGTTGCTCAGCAGCACCTGGGAAAGCAGTAGCTGTGTGTGTCTGTGGAAGAGCAGAGTTACTTCTGCCATCCTCTTCTAGCCTGGTGGCTACCAACAGAGCTTTCCATTAGCCAGTTATATACCAAGTAGTCTTTTATCTTTAAGACCGACGGGAGGATCTGATCAACACCTCTAAGTACTTGAAGGGTGGGTGTCAAGAGGAAGGGGCCAGTCTTTTTTCAGTGGTGCCCAGTGAGAGGACAAGAGGAAATGGGCACAAAATTGAATGTAAGAAGTTCCATCTAAACATGAGGAGGAACTTCTTCACTTTGAGGATGGCAGAGCACTGGAACAGGCTGCCCAGAGAGGTGGTGGGGTCTGCGTCTCTGGAGACGTTCAGAACCCGCCTGGACAAGTTCCTGTGCAACCTGCTCTAGGAGGACCTGCTTTGGCAGGGGGGTTGGACTAGATGATCTCCTGAGGTCCCTTCCAACGCCATATCATTCTGTGGTTATTCACTAGCTTACACTTATATTGACACTTAAATAGCTGTGAGGTTTGGGTTACTTTTAGAAATGGTAGCTTTTCTATTTTTCTGCTGGAGAAACTGCTTTAGCCTGGGAGGAATTCCGTACGGATGCAGCCCCTGTGAACGAGCACAACCTCCCCAGCGTTCCCTTACTGTACAATGTAGCGGTGTTGTTAAAGACTCTATACATTTCACTTGGCTCGGTGAGCATCTCATGAATCTGCTGAGAAGGCTGAGCGAGCAAAACATCTTGCCTCAAGATGTCACGGGAGATACAGGCACCTGGCCTCTGGTTCTGGTTTGCCTGAGCAGAAGCACTGAGAAAGACCAGAACTCTCTTGCTGTTCTCGCATCTTGCCCCAGGCTGTCAGCAAGTCTCCTAACATGGCTAGGCCTTGATTAGAGGGCAGCAAGGAACAGAACATTTGCAAAGCAGACCCTGGGTTTCTACATAAATTCTTCTGAAGTTAAGCGTAGCTCCAACCTGGGAACACCAGGCTGTCCGATGATGCAGGGTTAGAATTACCTTGGATATTTCATGGTATGTGGTCTGCAGTTTTTGGATCCCTCAGCAGCCATGATGCCAGAGCAGAAATTATTGGTAGCGGTTTCACCAAAATGACACGGTCCTTCAGCTGAAAGTCAATGGCAACTTAGCACTGCGCTCTCAAGTCAGGCTCAGAATCAGCTCTTACATAAAACTCTATGGATGTCCAGCCCTCGGTATTGATTCAGTCATTCTCTGCTCTTGTGGCTGCCCCATCCCTGGGAGTGTTCAAGGCCAGGCTGGATGGGGTTTGAGTGACCTGCTCTAGTGGGAGGTGTCCCTGCCCATGGCAGGGGGGTTGGATGATCTTTAACGTTCCTTCCAACTCCTAACTGTTCAGTGATTCGACTCTGCTGGTATTGAGGGATCGTTTTCTATCAAATTCCAGTGTCCTGGAGGACCAGTTCCATAGAAAATATTCCTGTGCTCAGTCAGAAGCAGAAGACTGGAAGGTTCTCTGTAGCTGGACATTCTACACTAGGTGGAGAGGTCAGGTGTGGTTCACACTAGGGTAGCTTATATATGGAAACTTCCTGCATTTTTCAACCTCTCTCTATTCTCCTTAACATTTCTTGAATGCCACAGGTCCTCAAGGTGCCATCCAGATCTTCAGCTTTCAAAGAAAGCCTGTTACCATGTCACTAGCTGCTAGAGTAGCATCTATGTCTGTGGTTCATTCCCTGTTCCTCACTACAAGGCACCTCCTGACTCATCACCTGCATCCCAGGAGTACAAAGCCTTGGAGGATCCAGTTGGCAGGACCATTTTACCAAATACCAAAGCCATTACTAAATACCGTCAGACCAGTCTCAGGACAGCCCCCTCTGGAAGGAAAGCTGTCTCCAAGAGCAGCAATGTTTCTTTCTACAGAGAGCAAAAAGAAGACAAAGTTTTATTGTCGCCGCAGAAAAAGCTATGTTCCCAAATAAGGGCCTCAGACTCCGCAGCTGTACAAGCTAAATGAAGCACTATCAATTAACGCTTGCAAATACTAATTTAAAGTGTTAAGAACTGCCTCAGACACCTGGGGAGGAAATAAGATAGAGAATCAAACGATGCAGTAGAGACCCTTTATAGCGATAATGACTCTTCCAGAAACAGCCATCTCTACAAAGACAACTTCTTTAGATGTTTTTCTGAAGAACGAGCAGCTCTTCAACGCTTGGTGAGCTGCTTGTATAGACGAGGTGGTGCGCACTCTTCTTACCTCCCCAAGAGCATAAACACTGGTTCCCAAGCTGGGGTATCACAGAGCACAAGGCTTTCCAGCCGTGCAGAGCTACCTGCCCTCCAGCACAAGGCTTAAAGAGAAAAAATAATGACAATTTCCGTGTGTGTAGAAGTTCTTCTGCTTCCATCACCACAGCAGGGCATCTGACCGTTGCGTCTGGAACATTCAGGATGTTCCACCTTTTCCTTTCAACCAGCTAAGTGGTTTTATACCAGGTTAATGCCTACCAACAGGCTTCTGTGTTCTGTTTGAGTCACTCATTCACTTTGTTCTGTCCCAGGGCATTTTAATGAGAGCATGTTAAATCATTAGTAACGTCACTTCTTTTTCTGCGGAAAAGAGATCCCCCTTTATCTTTTAAAAAGGGAGAGGGAAAGGTGGTAATTACTCAGTTCAGGACAGCATTTGCTTTGGCTGTCCCACCTCTCAAGAGATGCTTGAGGGTTGGGAGGCTGTACAGAGGGACCTGGACAGGTTGGATCGATGGGCCGAGGCCAACTGTATGAGGTTCAATAAGGCCAACCGCCGGGTCCTGCACTTGGGACACAACAACCCCAGGCTTGGGGTTGAGTGTCTGGAGAGCTGCCCAGCAGAAAAAGACCTGGAAGGGTGGACAGACGGCTTAATGTGAGCCAGGCAGCCAAGAAGGCCAACAGCATCCTGGCTTGTATCAGGAATAGTGTGGCCAGCGGGAATGGGGAAGTGATCGTGCCCCTGTACTCAGCACTGGTGAGGCCTCACCTTGAGCTGCATTCAGTTCTGAGGCCCTCACTACAAGAAGGGCATTGAAGTGCTGGAGTACAGAGGAGAGCCACCAAGCTGGTGAGGGGTCTAGAGAACAAGTGCCATGAGGAAAGGCTGAAAGAACTGGGCATGATTAGTTTGGAGCAGAGGAGGCTGAGGGGAGACCTCATTGCCCTCTACAGCTATCTGAAAGGTTGTAGAGAAGTGGGTGTTGGCCTCTTCTCCCAAGTGAATAATGACAGGACCAGAGGAAATGGTCTGAAGTTGCAGCAGGGGAAGTTTAGGCTGGATATGTGGAAGAATTACGTTACTGAAACTGTTCAGGCACTGGAACAGCCTGCCCAGGGAGGTGGTCGAGTCACCATCCCTGGAGGTATTTAAGAAACCGTACATGTGGCACTTGAGGGCATGCTCTAGTGGCCAAGATGGTAGGGAGTGGGTTGTGTTTCTGTGTATGGTTGGACTGGTGATCTCAGAGGTCTTTTCCTTTACCAGGTTAAAATGATCTGCTCTGAGTTTTCAAACCAGTTATTTCCATGTTATCCGCCCAGCCTGAAGGAACTGTGTGGTCTTTGTAGCAGGAGTCATTGCCTCCACTAGATCTGCATGCTTGTCACCACTTTCTTCAGAAGAACAGAAATCTGCATCTTCAAATCCTGAACTTTCTGGATGTGAACTCCTACTTGGTCTCATTAGATCCTCTTTTAAAGGCTGTATCTTGGCACTGGGAGCGGACAAGAAGTCAGTAGAGATCTCTCCACAGAATGTAAATGATCAAAAGCATGGCAGACGGATGTTCCATTAGACACACACACCTTCACACAATGCTCAGCTTTTCTCTTCAATGTCCAAACCTACTGCAGAAGTTCAGTGAGAGCGTATGTCAGGCTTTCCATAGCTAATCATAGAATGGTTAAAGTTGGAAGGGACCTTAAAGATCATCTAGGTCAAACCCCTCTGCTGTGGGCAGGGTCACCTCCCACTAGACCAGGTTCTCAAAGCCCCATCCATCCTGACCTTGAACACTCTCAGGGATGGAGCAGCCACAGCTTCCCTATCTTGTATTAAGACAAATATGAACATATTGATACTGCTGAGAAAAGCAGAACTATATGTCTGGATACATCTGTATCCTGCAATGTTTCGCTTCATAGCGCAGATGCAGAACTGACCTCAGAGAGAGAAATTTGGTTCTTCAGGTATGCAAACTACTTGTGTGAGATGTTCTGCAGATCCACTTAACCTAATGCATGGGGAAAAAAATATCATAGAATCGTCCAGGTTGGAAGAGACCCTTGGGATCATCAAGTCCAACCATCAGCCCTACTCTACAAAGTTCTCCCCTACACCAGATCCCTCAACACCACATCCAATCTACTCTTAAACACAGTCAGGGATGGTGACTCCACCACCTCCCTGGGCAGCCCATTCCACTGACTGACCATTCTTTCTGGGAAGAATCTTTTCCAAATGTCAAGCCTATCAAATCAAAGCCAACAAATCATCCCTATAGTCCCATGAACGTTTAAGTCTCCCATCTAAGTAATTCTGTGCCTTCTCCACATCCCTCTAGCAGCTCTCACACACCCATTCATTCACCCCTACAAGATCTTCTGCTTTTCCTTGTCTGGTGGCGTTGAAATTGCTGGCAGCTCTGTTAAGTGTCCTCCCTTCAAATCAATAAGTGGTGTCTCTTTGGTCCCACAAAGGCAGCGACTCTCCAGCTGAATTTTATTCCTTATTCCAAGAAGCGAGTTTGGTCCCTTCTGTGGATCCCCGCTTGCCCTTATCACAGAGCCTTTTCCACCGGTGACCAAGCCGAGGAGTGAACTGAAGATGTAGTAAAAAGCTGCTAAGATTAAAGGAGAGAAGGGTCCTCTCGCCTTCTGTTTGTTGCTGAATCCACTGCTGTAAATAAAACGGTTATTTTATTACTCGGTTAGTTTTCACCAGGGAAGAAAAACGAAAGTCATACACCCTTCTTTTCGGAAGGCCCTCCGTGAGGGCTATGAACTGCCTTTGACATTCAAAGAAACTCGAGTTCCCGAGTCCAAAGTATTACTAAAGCCTGAGACTTGATATTTCCCATCTCTTGCCTTTTTCCTTTTAACTCTGGTGGGGAATCCGGGTGGAGCAGTGTCGCAAGGCTTAATTCTTCGCCGTTTGAGCGAGCCCTCAGCTGACTGGCAGAGCAGGGACTTGCTTAGAAAGCAAAGCCCTAAATCCATTCTCTTAACACAGACTTGGACACATTACTCTTTCCTACCTTTAGGGCTACATCCATCATCTTTCTGAGCAGAAAGAAGCCACCAATGATTGAACCATTGCAGCAGAATGGAAACGGCGTAGAAACGGAGGAAGGATTCCTGGAAAAATTGACACGTCGGATCACGCTTCGGGGGGTTATTTCAGCAGCAGCCACATGACACTCTAGAAAACCGACAGCTCCCCTGTATTTTTTAATAGAAGTCAGATTTATTTGTATTTTATGCGATGACTGGAGATTTACGTCCCACCCACCCATTTGAGAATATTCAGGGCTCCAGGCATATCTCCAGTTGGTTCCAGACTATTCAAATCATTGTTGGTCCATCCATTTACTAGTCACAACAAGGCCTTCTGTGACTAATTATGGCCTGACTGCAGCAGGAGAGGCAGCTTCAAAGAATGGGAAACTTCACTAGCAGTTCCCTGGGTTCCCAAACTCCTTATTCATGTGGACTACATTGAGTTGACAGATTTAACTGGGCTGTTGAAGATACGGTCAAAGCAGCAGAGTCACTCCCTTCCTTTTTACTGTCTTCTGAAGACATAACAGTCATACGCATCTGTCACTGGGGAGAGGAAGTTCTCCATCACTGGACTCGATTTGGGCTTTTATATGCTGTTTCAGTAGCATCTGGGAATAGATGACTGTAATATTTGGTAGGGAGTTGTATTTCCTCCTGACGCGCTGTAAATCTTTTACTGTAGATACTCCCACTGTTTATTGTTGAAAATCAATAAAAATAAACCCTGCAAAGTTAAAGCCTGGCAAAGGTTCAGCGCAAACCAGAGGGAAGGAGTAAGAGGCAAGGAGTCTCCCCTCCCCGCCTTGGCTACCTCCCAGCTTGTTTCCCAATGAATATTCAATAACACTTACCAGCAACCTGGGAATGACCTTTGGTTTTTCTTGTTTAAAAACCAAAACAACCAAATATTCAAAGTGACCAACGCTTCGTTGTGACCTCAAAACGGGACTTCTGAGGCATCTCGGCCACATTCTGGTACTGAGCTCAGCTGTGGACCACGACAGAGAAGCGCCCAGATTGTGCCTGGGCCGTACCTTAGAATTTACCCCTCCAGAGACAGGCAAAAGCGCATCAGCCTTGCTCACCTCAGATTGAAGGAAGTTGGGAAAACTGGAAAGTAAGCAAAAGAGGGAAAAAATTGGAACAGCCCAATGTGGAGAAAAGTTTCCCTGAGGCCAGAACAGAAGTTGCTACCCCCGTTTGTGAGCCTGTAGCAGCAGGGCAGGATGCAATTACTCCAGCATCACTCTTCTGCTCGGTGGCAATTAATTCCTCATATCCTGCATCTTAAGGGGGACTTTTCTACTATTTTCATGAGATTCAGCTCCGCAGGGAAGTGAAAAGTGGCTTGGAATTATTTAGTTAAGGGAAAAAGTTCCCAGGGCTAAGAGATCAGTCCTTTTTTAGTCTAAGCATGGGATCAATGGCAATAACTTCATTTAAAACTTCTGTCCTTAATCAATTATACAACCTTAGTCACTCAAACTGACTGTAGGACCCATAAGAATGCAGCGATTGCACTTCCTACGGGAACAAAATCCGTCAGGAATTGTCATTGAAAGCAATACCCGAAGAACAGGACGGTGGTTCACATCAGACGCTCTCCATCCTTCCTGCTATCGGCAGGTTCCTGAACTATTCAGGTGATAAAGAAACGACATGTCCCCCCCGAAAGAGATAAGAATGACATAAAGAACTGCCCAGTGTGTGAAGAAGCAGACGGGAAGTTACTTAATAGCGCAAGAATGTAGTCAATTACCACGGAAGGAAGTCATCGTGGTGCAAGAACAGGGGGCTGGAGAAAGCCTGGTGCCTCTGTCCTGTTGGGATATCCAACGGGCACCACGAGACTCTATTGATAAAGCCCTTGATAGCCTTGAATATAGCGACACAGGAGGAAATCCAACTACAAAGGAGGGAAAAGTGACTAAAGCAAGAAAGAAAATACGAAGAAGGTGGTGTCTTTCCAAATCATCTATCAGCGAGCTATCGGACAATCGAGCTATTTAGACACTCTCTGCCCTGTAAGTGGCGGTCCCTGTGGCACGGGATGATGGCATTATCTTACCTTTTAGTTTCCTTTGCCCTCTAGTGATTTGTTTTCTGTTCTGGGAGTCCACTCGTGTGTGTGAAGGCAGAAGAGATCTCTCTTCCAGCATCTCAGGCAGTGGAACTGTTTGCACACCTTAGCTGAATCCAAGGAAGAATAAAAAAGCAAATAAGGCAGAAACTTCACTGAAATCAGTGGATTTTGCACCTTCCCAGGGAAAAGGAATTCTCTTGAGAAAGCTGGCAGTGACTGGAAGAAGTGGATCGTGTCAGTGATCACCAATTCCAACTTCACTGGGAAGAAAGCATCAAAGTGTTTCAAAATCCCATTCCTACTTAATCAAAAGCAGAGCTAGACGCAAGGCATCGGAGCTCCTGGTTCTGTCCTATGCAGAAGCAGGACCAAGCCACCACTTTAGTCCAGCAGAGATGGTATGGTGAGGTACTAGAGTTGACTTGCCTGCTAAGACTTGGGTGAAAAGTTTAACGCATAACCTGGGGGGGTTTATGACCAGAGAGCTTTTAAAATTCCTCGGATTCATAGCTAACCTGGGCTCCCATCAGCCAAATTCCCAAATCCTCCAGGATTACTGCCATTCAGTTGTAGCTCGGAAGCTACGCAACCTGTAGTTCTACCATCGCTGCTTCTGCTTTCTATCTAAAAAACCAATCCAGGCAGCGGCTTCCCTCCCCTTGAAGAACCAGTTTAACCCCAAATTACCTTCAATTAAAACTCATGTGTATCCCACTGCGCTCAGTCAGTCACTTTCCCCAAATTTCTCTGGGGTTACCCACACCCACACGCGCTTCCCAAACTCAATTAAGCAACTATCAGTAATAAAACCTCCCAAACAAGACCATTGTGTAAGAGCCTTGTCATGTTCCCTGCAGGTGCACAAGTGATGGAAGGTGGCACTTCTCAGCTCAGGGTAATGCAAGAAGAACTCTGGGAATCCAAACTTGCTGAAATTCATGTGCTTCTCTTCAAAAGGAGGCACAGCCTCCCAGTACACAGTTCCACGAGCTCAAAGTAAAGCACATACAGTTCTTTACAGGGCAGGAGCTTGCACTGCTGTATTTTTTTTTCCAGAGCCAAAATATTGCATGCACGGAATGGTGTTTGTGCTGAACCGAAATTAACCCACGAGGGGAACCAGAAATGTTCAGAACTTGCCCACCACACACTGTTAATGAAGTGGTGGTACCAAGCGATCATTTTGCCAAAGCCATGGGGCATGACTGATGGTGTAGGGTAAGGAATTATGATGGAGCTGGGACTCTTCGGTTTGAGGAAGAGGAGGCTGAGGGGAGACCTCATCACTCTCTACAACTGCTTGAAAGGACATTGTAGAGAGGTTGGTGCTGGTCTCTTCTCATGGGCAATTAGTGATAGAAAAAGAGGGAATGGCTGCAAGCTGCAGCAGGGTAGGGTTAGGCTGGACATCAGGAAAGAATTCTTCACAGAGAGAGTGGTCAGACACTGGAATGGGCTGCCCAGGGAGGTGGTGGAGTCACCATCCCTGACTCTGTTTAAGAGTAGATGAGATGTGGTGTTGAGGGATCTGGTGTAGGGGAGAACTTTGTAGAGTAGGGCTGATGGTTGGACTCGATGATCCCAAGGGTCTCTTCCAACCAAAATGATTCTATGATTCTATTCTATGATTCTAAAACTCCAGGGCTTTTTAAAAAATGGAAATGTTTCATATTTTCTTTCACTTTATTAAAAATTTACAAAGAAAGTACTCCAGCCTTCATAGTTCAAGGGGGCTTGCTACAGCAAGGAGAGCAATCCCACTAGTGCTACTGCAGTAGGTGAAGCAGCCTAATTTTGTTACTGCAAGGGGCTCTGAAACCAGTCTCACTTTACACTGCTCTTACCAGCGCTCACAGAATCATACCATTGTCTAGGTTGGAAGGGACCTTTCAGATCATCTGTTCCAACCATCAGCCTACCACTGACAAAACCATCACGGTCACTTAAGGTGTGATGTTTTAGACACAGCCTCAAGGCCTTCTTTTTTTTCTTCTTTCCCTGTAAAAAAGTTATCACTTTTGTCTTGTGTTTCCTGCTATTATTGGTAAGTCTCTTCACCAATAATATTCGGTGACTCACTCCATACTCCTCATTATTGGTTTCAGTTTTACCTCAGTTTGAGGAATGGGAACTTTTCTGGAAGTCCAGTACATGGACCTCAAACAGAACTTAGAAAACAAGTAGCATTGTCTGTAATATGGCAGCCTGTCAGGATGGCTGTCCCACACTGCCCCTCTGCTGTCACCAGAACCCTGCCACCAACAGTCTGACCTCAAAATCCACCATTATACCCAGACCTTCACAGAAGGTCTTCAAAGAATCATGGAACAGCACAGGCTAGAAGGGACCTCGAAATATCATCTGGTCCAACCTGTTGTGGGAAAGGGAGCCCAGGTGAGATGATCCAGCCTGGTCATGTCTCAAAAACCTCCATGACGAGGCCTCCACTACCTCCCTGGGGAAGTCATTCCAGTGAAAGATGGTTCTCACTGTAAAAATTATCATAGATTATGGTTAAAGTTGGAAGGGACCTTAAAGATCATTGAGTTCCAACCCCCCAGCCATGGTCAGGGACACCTCCCACTAGAGCAGGTTGCTCAAAGCCCCATCCAGCCTGGCCTTGAACACTCCCAGGGATGGGGCAGCCACAGCTTCCCTATCCTGTATCAAGACTAATACAAACATATTGATACTACTGAGAAAAACACAACTCATTTGAACTGAAAGCATCCACTCTTATGTTCCTCAGCATTTACTACCCTTTATAACCTATAAGCAGCTTAGGAGATGTAGTCCCATAATCACATTATTCTCAACCCAGAAAGCTCTAGAACAAGCAAAAAAGGATCTCTTTGTTGCCACTGAACTTCTGAACTTGTGTCAGGCTAAAATGTGCTACAGCAGTAGCAAAAGAGAAGAGATGTCCAACAGTGGCACCACCAGCCTGGGAAGATCCATTCATCAAAACTCCTAAGGGCAAGAAACAGACGGGTGATTCCCACCCCCCATTATTAAGTGCTGCAAATAAAGTTATAAATTCACATTTTAAAGCTAAGGAAAAGCCAGATCTAATTAGTCAGACAAGAAAGCCCAAACAAGCTGCTTGTAACTTTGGAAAGATGGTGTTTTATCACCACCAAAAGTCAGATTCAAATAACGAATCCTTGAAGTTAATGCTATCTTGTTCCCCTGCCTGGAAGGGAGGACAAAAGATCCTTAATTGATAAGGCCTCGTTAACTTCCCTCTCCTCATTAACTTCCCTCTCCCGGTACCTGAGCTAATTTTGGCATTATTACAAAGCACTGTGCAGGGCTAACATCCCCAAGGCTTTTAAAGCCACTTCTGCCAAGCCTTCCTCCTAGCTCTGTTGTGCACTTAACAAGCAGCCCGGGATCCTTGGTTTAAAATTGTACTAACTCTTCCACCTGAAGGACTGTTTATCGCATTTGCACTCTTTTTATAGTTAAAGCTCTAAAAATTAACCGACCCTTTGTTCACAAAGAGCTTCGTCACTTAATTCTCAGCACTGAGAGGCAGCCTCCGGAGGGGCAGGAGAGGACAGGGGAGCGTGCTGCCTAGGCAGCAACACCTTGTTTCACAGACACTGGTGGTGGCTTCACAGAGCCACTTTCTCATGTCTGGAGCCACACAGTGACACAGTGTGGGATGTTTCCTTTACGCTGCTTTCCCCCAACTGCAAGAGGGTCAGTGAGCGTGTGTCTTTTGAAAGCAGAAGCCATATCAGAATCATAGAATGGTTAAGAGTTGGAAAGGACCTTAAAGATCATTGAGTTCCAACCACACCTGACCTCTCCACCTAGTGTAGAATGTCCAGCTACAGAGAACCTTCCAGTCTTCTGCTTCTGACTGAGCACAGGAATATTTTCTATGGAACTGGTCCTCCAGGACACTGGAATTTGATAGAAATTGATCCCTCAATACCAGCAGAATAAAATCATAGAATGGTTAGAGTTGGAAGGGACTTTAAAGATCATCAAGTTCCAACCCCCCTGCCATGGGCAGGGACACCTCTCACTAGAGCAGGTTGCTCAAAGCCCCATCCAGCCTGGCCCTGAACACTCCCTGAACACAACTTCCCTGGTTGAGCAATTTCTTGTTGAGGTTTGCATTCCTCCTCCAGCCTCTTCTCCAGCCTCTTGTCTCAAGCTGTTATTTCTTCGTGCATTATCACGTATTTAAAAGTCTGCTTACAGATTACCAGAGCACATAGGAATGAATGGCTGATTTTTCATCTAGAATGAATGGCTGATTTTTTTGTGAGCCCCAATATAAAAGTTTTAGCTACAGAGAAACACAAAACCAAGCCTTGAAAACACTGGGATCTGGTCTGCTAAACCAGTATGGAGTCTGTGGCTCTTTTATTTAGAGTTGAAGACGGTGGAGCAGTAAAAGGCAGGAAAGCATTTTTTCCCCCCAGTGCTTGGAAAAAAAAAAAAGTAATTTGCTTGTTTGTTACTTCCCTCAATAGTTGCAGTTTCAAACAAGCCAAGACAAAAAGGCCACTAGTGGTGACACACCCTTCTTCCACCTTCAAAAGATGAAAGGAAAGGACTCTATTTCCCTTTCGACGCTTGGCTTCTCCTTGCCTGTGCTGCCCTGCAGCTCCCTGGGCTTTGGCTCACTGTGATGGTAAGGCCTGGTGGCCTCCTCAGCCTCTCAAAACTGAAGCATTCCACCTTTTCTTCGCTGGAGACTGTCCTGGTGCTTATGAGGCGAAATCCGTCTTTGAGCAAAGTGTCGAGCAGGAGGCCTAGCACATTAGCACCGTTAATCAGCTTCCTATTATCGGGCTTTATGGAAACATACCTAAAACCAGAAAAAAGCAGTTACAACATTCCTCAGTTCCTTCTTGAAGGATGGAACCAATTTTTTTAAAAAAAAAACCCAACCAAACCAGGTCCTCAGGCGGGTGTGGGCCAGCACAGCTGCGCGGGTAAACAGCAACCACAGCTCTGCATTATTTATTTTCCTTCCTTTGAGGATGATTTACCTCTTTCCCTCATTATAAGAGCAGTCATTCTCAATCAGTCCAGTTACACGCTGGGGCAGAAGCACCCTCTCTTTCACCCCCACGCCAGGACTTACTTTCTTAAGATCTAGCTGTGCTGATAACTCATGTCATGATAACTCCATCTCATCTCACTGGAGGGAGGAGAGGTGAACGGGTTGCTCTATATAAAGCTGCAGCACTTTAGCCCGGGCGAGAGCACACGATGGAAAGGAGAGTGAAGCCACACTCGCCCCCAACAGCATCACTTGTCACTACGCAGCATCTCTCTCTACAAACAGTGACATTTATTGCCAAGTTACCTCGTACAGCAGGTCTTGTGGCAACAAGTAGGAAAATGGTTTTCACATTGCCTCCAGCGGTTTTGTGTGAGTGATATAAAGTACAGTATCAGAATCTATCCGGACGGTGCCGGGGACAGAAAATCAAGGTAAAAATACAGTTACAAAATACACCAGCTGACAGGGGTGACACCGCTCCACAGTTCACAGGGAAGAACCACCAAACATTCATGGAAAGCACAAAAAAGGGGAAAGAGTCCCTGGCAGCAGCAGGACCAAGCTGACAGAACGCCGGCAGGCAGCATGACCCAACCCCGCCTGTTTCACTACTCAAGAGGAGTTTTTCGGTTGATCCGCAGAGGAAAATTTGTAGCAAGCCCAAGGAAATAAAGGGGAGAATCAGGAATATTTTCCCCACTGTTTCAGTTGCCATAACCTACTCGGCCCGGTGTTAGTCCATTAGAATTAGCACTATGTTAGAAAGGTAAGGTTTGGCACATGAATGTGTGTTGCTTTGCAAATGCAAAGTAGTTTTTCTTCTACTTGCTGAGCTAAAGAAAGCTAGAAGAAAAAGAAAGCTGTATTCACTGGCTTTGGGGTTTTTTAAAAATAATCATTGATTCATACAGTCAGAGAGAATAACCCTTTTGGAAATATTTCAATGGAATCTCCATAAAATTCCAGATGTTCTCACAGTCACAGAGGACAAATCAGGTTACATTTTCTTACAGAGTAAGAACGTGGCTCCGTACAACAGAGACATCCAGCAAAAAGCTTGTTTAAAAAAACCTAAGTTGTCATTAGAGCACGATACTGCTGTCACAGAGATCACTGATACAGAGTAATCTTAATAGAAACAGAACCTGGCTCCCAATTCAAAGAAAAGCCACCGTGAAGTGCAGAGTTAATAATCTACCCCTTCTCCTCCTCCCCTCCCCCCCCCCCC
>VZTM01013403.1:39374-50245 GCA_013400555.1 Jacana jacana
TGTGAGCGGCGGGGAAGGCCCCCGGGGCTGGCAGAGAGAGAGGAGCGGGCGGCCCCGGCTGCCAGGCGGTGGCTGCCGCTGGCCTCAGCCGGTGGCCGAGGTCTGCAGCCCAAAAGAGGCTGCCCGTTCCCCGGCCCGAGGTCTGCAGCCCAAAGCAGGCTGCCCGTTCCCCCGCCCGAGGGGTTTACGGGTTTCTGTCGTTGATGAACTCTGCTAAATTAGAGTACGCGTGGCGCAGCCCAAGGAGGAGCGTGGCTGGCTGGCAGTCCCACTGTGCATCTTCCACCTCCTGAGAGCGCTTATTAAAAACAAAAACACCAAAAACCCCAACCAAACGACTAAACAACCCACATCGTTTTGGCCTGATATCCTCACCTGCTTCGTAAGAGGATGGAGCCATGTTTCTGTTCGCTTTAACGCACCGGCTGTATCACTTCCGAACGGTGAGTCTGTTGGAGAGTAAGGTGGCCTGTCAGACCTGCAGGTCTCCTGCAGTGCCATGGACTTGTCTGAGGGAGATGGAGCAGGGGGGATCCCGTGTCCACCGGGGAGGACTCTCCAGTTACAGAACTGTGAAACTGAGGCTGGAAGCACTCAGATGGTGGAGAACTTTTGTGATGCTTACCCTTTTTGCAGTCTTTCTGTCAGTTCTCGGTCATGTAACAGCTCTCACATCGAAGCCAAACTGAACTCACTTTTGAGTTAGACTTTGAGAAACCCTACGTTGAAAGCTGTTCCAAAACACACGCTCTGCCTCCTGCCTCCCTGTCACTCTCTGCTCTTCCCTCGCCCACTGCAGGCACGTCACTCACCGGCACAGGGAAAACAATTCACGTTCAGGACTACCCACACAAGTTACAGCACAGGCTAGACCCTGTTTGCCCAGAGGAGTTGTGGAAGCCTAATCCTTGGTGGAGTTCAAGGCCAGGCTAGATGGGGTTTTGAGCAACCTGCTCTAGTGGGAGGTGTCCTTGCCCTTGGCAGGGGGCTTGGAACCAGCTGATCTTTAAGGTCCCTTCCAACCCGAACCAATCTATGATTCTATGATTTCTATCCAGTGAAGCTCCCTCACACACCTGACATCTTTCTTTCAGTCGTTTAGGAATCTGGATTTGAAAAAACACTCAATAACAAGGCAAGGCTGTGGTTTCCCAATTTACTGCAGCCAGAAGAGCTCTTCTCTTCCTCACCTTCCTTCTTTCTGCTTTATCTCAGCTGGATTTAGCGGCAACAGTTTGGCCAAAGACAAGTATTTTCAAAAATCCACTTTGGATTGTTCATGTGCTTGGGCATTTCATTCATTGTTAAACACTGTCTCACAGAGGAGGGCAACGAAACTGGTGAAAGGCCTGGAGAATAAATCTTATGAAGAACGATGGAGGGAGCTGGGACTGTTTAGTCTGAGGAAGAGGAGGCTGAGGGGAGACCTCATCACTCTCTACAACTGCTTGAAAGGGCATTGTAGAGAGGTTGGTGCTGGTCGCTTCTCTTGGGCAATTAGCGATAGAAGGAGAGGGAATGGCTGCAAGCTGCAGCAGGGTAGGGTTAGGCTGGACATTGGGAAAAAATCCTTCCCAGAAAGAGTAGTCAGTCAGTGGAATGGGCTGCCCAGGGACGTGGTAGAATCACCATCCCTGACTGTGTTTAAGAGTAGATGAGATGTGGTGTTGAGGGATATGGTGTAGGGGAGAACTTTGTAGAGTAGGGCTGATGGTTGGACTTGATGATCCTAAGGGTCTCTTCCAACCTAAATGATTCTATGATTCTACAAGAGAATGATCCCAGAAGGTCAAGTTGCTGCTCAAAACCCACCAAAACCTTTAGATGTACTTCAACATCCTGCTTGTTTTCTCCTATTTGTCTGGCACCTTCTTTGCTGTTTATTAAAAGCAAGTAATCCAGGCAGTTTCTGAAAAGTGATGGCTTAACCCATTCCTTGGCTACCCAGATTGCGTTGAAGTGATATCCCAAGTGCTTGTGCATTTATACTTTCCACGTACCCCTTGTCGATGCTTTCCCAACAGCCATTTTTATGTCAAGAATTTCCTGATTCTACTAATCTCCTCTTTAATTTTATGGCTAAAGATATTAACAGCAACATGGTGTTTCAGTTGCCTCACTCATTATAAGTTCATATATTTTTCATATAATTTTTTTCCTGATATATTCTTAGAGTACATTTTATTCTCCGTTATTTCTTTGGACTGTCTCCTTATAAATGAAGAAGGAGTTGTATGAGCATAAGAGTGGACATCTGCCCACTTGGGATATCTCTTTTCCATTAGGACCATCTGAAAATGTTCTTGTCCTTCCTGACCTGGGCTTTCTTCTGCTGAAGATGAAAGCTTCAACTTCTGGGCAAACACAGCATGGGATTTCTGTGCATAGAGACAGTACCATGGCTGTCCTGAGCAGGATCAAATCCAGTTTGGGCATTCTATCTGGTTGATATAGTTGCACACAACCATTTTGCACACAGGTAAGTCCACTTTTCTATTCCAACTATCTGCCTAAAACAGCCTCAAGTTGCACCAAGGGAGGTTTAGATTGGATATTAGGAAAAAATTCTTCACTGCAGGGGTTGTCAAGCATTGGAACAGGCTCCTCAGGGAAGTTGTTGAGTCGCTGTTCCTGGAGGTATTTAAGAGATGCGGGGCTTAGGGACATGGTTCAGTGATGGACCTGGCAGTACTAGGTTAACGGCTGGACTTGATGATCTTGAAGGTCTTTTCCAACCTAAATATTACTATGATTCTATAAGCATTTTGTAAACACTTTGTTGCTTATAGGGGCTTTATACAAAGCTTATAGAGGCTTATACAAAGCCTCTATAATAGCAGTTTGCTTATGAGTTTGTTCTCCTGCTTCTGAGAGCACAGAACGTCTTCCCGAAGCAGCATCAGAGTCCATTTGCTGAAGCTTCAGAGAAAAGTTCTGACTGATGGAAAAGAGCATGAGTAGATCTGCAGCGATATTTCCCTAGGGAAAATTTCCCTGGGCTCAAAGGAGACACCCAGCTAAAGGGAAGTGTTAGGATAAATGCCACTTACCCACAGGAGAGTTCAAAATACAGGGGTAAGAGCTTGGAAGGGATTTCTTCTAGACTGCTTGCTTATCAGTCGATTACCAAGACACCCAAGTTGCATGGCACAGTAAGAAAAAGGCAAAAAACCAAACCCAAGAAAAACCTTCTAAACTTCCTTTCAGAAAAAGAACTGGCAAATATTAAAATGGATCAATTTTTCATAGAATCATAGAATCATTCAGGTTGGAAGAGACCCTTGGGATCATCGAGTCCAACCATCAGCCCTGCTCTACAAAGTTCTCCCCTACACCAAATCCCTCAACACCACAGCTAATCTACTCTTCCAGTGCCTGACCACTAATTTTTAATAGATATATATCTTTTAACGATGAATTTAAGCAGTAGCAGAGAAGGAAGAAATTAATGAATACTGATCTCAAGCTAAGAGTTTTTGTCAAACATGATTTGAGAGTTCCCCTTGGATCAAGAGCAGTGTTTAATACAGTATCATTGGACCAATACACCGCTAGAGACAGAATGATCCAGTAGATATTTTCATCTGTAAGTATTAGTATGATCCTTGAAATATGAACACTTAAGCCCCATGACACTGAAGTCTTTAATAATGAACGTGATAAAGCATAACTGTACTACAACAAAGTCTAACATCAGTTTATTACTTAAATCTTTGGTTTGCTTTCTACTTGCTAAGGTTCCACCAAGAAGCCCTTGACTGCTGGGATTTCTCTGAGAACATGTCCTGTCATACAGGGTTGGTTACCTCTTCAGTTATCAAGGGAAGGAATTCACCTGCTTCCTTAAAGAAGAGCCTATGAGCCTTTCTAGCAATGGTCAATTATGAAAAGATTCACTTTTCCCTTCAGGATAAACTAGACGTTTGTGTCCTCATCATGACTGTTTCCTGTGGCAAAAAAAAAGGGTGCTGCACAGCTCATGACAAAGAGGGAAAATATCAAAGAATTTGCCTTTTTTCATCCGACTCGTTCAGGATCCTTCCTTGATTTTCTTCCCTTTTATTTTTTTTTTATTTATTTAATGCTTTTTTCCATGTCACTGCTTTAAGTTTACTCCACACTTTAATGCACATACGTATTTTCATATATACCAAATAAAATGTCATTATCTCACATGCTAGTAAAATGTGAAAAAATCAATATGAAAACAAATCTGGTGTCACCTAAGGCTCATTGTTGCTGCCTTAGGCTAGCAGCACAAGCCCCTAATGATGGAGGCTGCTCCAATTTCAACACCTACCGGGCTTTCTTTTCGTTTTTTATTTGTTTTAAGAAATACATCATTATATATAGGTGCTGGAGCGTGTCCAGAGAAGGACAACGAAGCTGGTGAGGGGCCTGGAGAATAAGTCTTATGAGGAGAGGCTGAGGGAGCTGGGGTTGTTCAGTCTTAGAGAAGAGGAGGCGGAGGGAAGTACCTTATTGCTCTCTCCAACTGCCTGAAAGGAGGCTGCAGGGAGGCGGGGGGCTGTCTCTTCTCCCAAGTCACAGGCAATAGGACCAGAGAAATGGCCTTAAGTTGAGCTGGAGAGGTTCAGATTGGATATTAGGAACAACTTTTACATTGAAAAGGTTATTGAGCATTGGAATGGGCTGCCCAGGGAGGTGGCTGAGGCACCATCCCTGGAGGTATTTAAAAGACGGGTTGGCATGGTTTAGTGATGTGGTTTTTTTAATCGGTTGATGGTTGGACTAGACAGTTTTAAAGGTCCCTTCCAACCTTGACAATTCTATGATTCTATAAAATAGTGGCAACTTCCAGCTTTATGGGACAAACACCGTGCCTGTAAGACAAAGGGATTGCACCTATTGTCATCTTTAAACTACAGAGAGAACCCAGGTTGTGGCTCTTCTACTAAGACAGGAGATTTCTGAGACTGAAGCTGCTTGTTGTGGTTGACCTCAGAGCTGGCTGCTCCTGCCCGCTTTGCTTGTACCAGCTCTGCCAGCCTCGGCAGCTGCTTTGCCAAGCTGACTCAACCTACTAAACCAGCAGAACACTATACCCTTTTCTTTGTCTGGGTTAGTGTCCTGCTGACTCAACCAGCTAAATCAGTTCAGTGCAAGATTAGACAATGATCAGGTCTAATACCAGAGGAGTGAGGAAAAGAGAGCTGGGGTTTTTCCCTTCCTGTGGAAGCAAGCCATTAAAATAACTCAAGCTGTAACAAGTAATTGTACCCTGAGAGGCAGATTCACAGGGGGTTAAACCAAGCTGAGCCTGTGCTACTAGAAAAAAAGATAATTCCATCCCTTTCCCTTCCCTTAGTCATGCTTTCCTGATGCCTCCTCTCCGCTGGCTCTGACACTCAAGCGGCCACATGTTAGGCTAGATCCACTTGCCAACAGAGCTGACAGCTAATCCAGGCCGGTTTTTAAAAGAAAAGGGAAGGGGAAGGGGAAAGGGAAAGGGAAAATGGAAAATGGAAAAGGGAAGGGAAGGGAAGGGAAGGAAACAGTTTTCAGCAGGGTCCATTTGGGCAGCCAGCTGATCCCATGGCTGAACAACCACCAGTGCCAGGACGTGCCAGTGAGAGGGCTGGTGTGGGTGGCAGCCGGCACACAGGTCAGTGCAAACTAGAAGTGCGTCGCCCCCCACTCCCAGCCATAATTTCACAAATGCTTCCAGCCAGCCATCGCCAGCACTGCTGCCAAAAGGAACACAACCGTGCCCTTCAGCCACACCAGCTGCTCGTTCCAGGCCCCAGGCCCCCCTGTGCTGTGCTCCAGAAGATGTCTAACACCAAGTGGAGAGCTAAAAGCAGCTTTTTTGTGTTTTGCTTTCCCCCTCCCTCTCCCGGCCCAGGTTTGTATTCCCCATCAGTAAGGCTTCTCTGAGGCCATGCTGCCAGAGACTGTCATTTTTTCCTAGGGTGAAGGACCAAGGAAAAGAGGTGAGCTGAGGGCATTTTCCAGTCTTATCCTTGGCTGCAAGCCTGCCTTCTACTTCCCACTGAAGGAGGTTAAGTCTTCACATCCCATCGTGGAGATGTCACAGTACACTCCATCATCAGGACAGTGACTTCTTGAAGCACGCTGCTTTATTCAGCTGTGCTGGTGTGAGCATACCCTCAAATGGAGAGAGACAATCTGAGATGTATGATGCATGGAGTTGCTGCGGGGACCTAAATACAGAAATAAATCTGCAAGAGCACTGCAAGAGCTCTGATGCTGACGCTGTGTTATCTTACAGTAAGAAAATACTGTAAGACAACACAGATAAAGGAACTATTCAAAACAGCTCTGTGTATCAGACACCTTCCTCGTGTATAAGTGTTTCACAACTATATCATATGTGAGTACATTTCTTTTCAACAGATACATCTGGACTATATTAAACACTCCAAACGAGGGATCAGAGAAAGCAGTTTCTTGTTATTCTTCCATCTAAAGCTACTTTTAATATGCACTATAGAAATACCAGGCATTAAAAATCCATGAAGGATCATGAGCAATTGAGATGATCAACTGCTGTTTTGAGGTCTGCATTTCAGAGACTGCCTTGATATCCTCAGGCTCTCTGATGACCGGTTTAGCAGTACTGAAAAGCTCTGCAGTTTTACACACAGAACTCTGACCCACACAGTTAACTAATATTTAACACTTTCCCATATTTGCCTGAGCGGGGGGAAGGATAAATTGGTGATGAATTCAGTTATCTCCTCAGTAGAATCCTATTTATTTACAGAGAATGTACAGCCACGTCCCATTTCCTTGCACGCAGAGGCAGCAAATGGGAGGGAGCGCTGTGTGGCAGTCCAAGTTTGCTGCTCTAGCCAGGATGCCTGCCCAGAAGAAGCTGTCCCTTGGCTTTTTCTCAGGGCCATGCACCACTGCTTCTCCCACTGTCTGCTGGCTCTGGCGTGGTGTTTCCGGTCCCGGACATGCACACAGGCAAACACAGCTGCAACCAATCTGTGCTCTTGCTGCCGCGTTCGCGAGCAGTCCCTCGAGAAATCTCTCTGACTTTCCCCAAATTAGTGCTTGCTCATACGAGTTAGCTCATCTCAGTGCTTGGCCATCCAGCCTTGTGCCCTGGGCAGCGGTTTCTCATTTTTAGCTGTCTTACGCCATAAAAGAACTTAATTGCTCCTTCCTGAACAAAGCACGGCCAGCCTGCCCGTCAGTTTTAATGAGCTTTGCGATTGCCTATAGATCAAAGCTCTGCTCCGGTGGGTTTTGCTTATATTGCACAAAGAGGAAAGGAGAAGTGACCTCCAAAGTAAATAGAACAATGAGGAACAAAATTAATTTTCATATACAATTTCTTGTATGACTTGGCAAGCCTCAGATTAACTGTACAAAACAGAAGACTTTCCTACAGAATGTTAATCCTCACAAGAACACATTATAATGAAGATTTCAAAAGTACAAACACAACCTGTTTTTCATCTGAGACCTTGTCTGTATCATCTTCCAAACCACAGGCCTGACCCTGGGAGTGGAAGGACTGCTTTCAATAAACAAACCTTGATTTTCCAGTCCTGCACCATCATTTACTTCTGTGCAAGTTGCAGGGAGACATTACTAAATCCATTCCGGCATATTTAGTAACTACTTTTTTTTTCATTGCTTTTCACAGGTGTAAGTGCTTCCACAAAGCTCGTGGCAGCAGAGAAGCAAGTCCCAGCGGTTTTTCCTAGGAAGGTGAAGAGGAATTATGTCTCTGAGACCCAATTAGTCGTGTTGCACTACATGCTGTAACGACGGGAGGCCGTTCCCTTCCCTCCCGCCAATTTGGTGATAGCAGGCAACCTCTCTGAAACAAACTTCTTGTCAGCCAATAGATCTACTTTGTGGGGCTTATGAGAGACAGCTGTATTTTCTGAATGAAGCTGAGAGCTAGGGAACAAAGCAAGCCAATGGCCATCATTTTCTTTCAGCAGAACCTCCAAATACGCCTGCATTTATGAAATGGATGGGACCAGTCTTTTTCCTGATCTTCTAACATGGTTCCCAGACAAAATGTCTCTGCTGCTGCTACTGTTCAAGGAAATAAAGTTAAAACCCCGTGAGCAACAGACATGTTTAGGCATGCTGGGCATAATTTTGCTTCCAGTGTGGGAGGGTCCTAAGTACTTAGCCTCCCCAGTGAAAGAAGTGCACACTCAAGAAAGGAAGAAGCTGAATTAACCCTTCATTACCAAGCACAATTATACTTCTAAATATTGGAGCCCGGATCTTCATTTCCTTGGGGCAGTTTTTTGTGTTCAAATATGCTCTAAACAGGCTGATACACACATTTACAAACACAGTGCTATCCTGCTAGAATTGCTCGCCTCGTCCTCCAAGAAAAGCATGTGAATAAGCCATGTTTCTTACCAGGAGACCAGCTGACTTCTGAGTAACTTCCACCGGACCAAGG
The DNA here is from genome assembly GCA_013400555.1 of Jacana jacana. Classification (NCBI taxonomy): domain Eukaryota; kingdom Metazoa; phylum Chordata; class Aves; order Charadriiformes; family Jacanidae; genus Jacana; species Jacana jacana. The sequence continues at coordinate 47,800 of VZTM01013403.1, forward strand.
CTGGTACCTGCTTGATTTTGTCTGGCGCTGGAGCCTTCACTCAGGGCACATCTTGGAGGCTGCTCCTGCACAACCCATTGAGACACCAAGCTGTCACCAGCTGCTGCCAGGGTGCTCAGCTGCTGGGCTCTGCACCTGGAGGGCAACAGGATGGGTGCAGGGAGGAGAGCTGCACTAACCTTGGTCCCCCGAGGCTTCTTGCTTGCTGAGAACATGGAGTCAACGTGCTCCAAAGCACCACCGGCAACTCTTCCACCCTGTGAGTGCTGCAGTCTGCTGGCCTGTAGAACCAGCCTCCCAAGTTAAGAAAGAAGTGGAGCAGGAAGAGCAGGGCACAGCCACACACCGCTCCCCAAAGCACCATCCCCGTGAGCCCAACTGATTTGGCAATGCTGACTTTGTGCAGCGAGATGCATTTGCTTTCCCAGTAAGAAAGGACTTACTGGAGCATAGAGAAAAAAATGTGATGGGAATTCACTTGGGGGTTGAGCCTTTCTCTGTCATTTATTTTTTTCTATTTTTAAAGAGATTAACATTTGTCATTTAGCATTTACTGTAACAAACCCACAGTGTGCGACAGACAGTAAAAACCCCGCAGCGACTTAAATGGGACTAATTATGGGAACAACGAGCTACCAATGAGCATCGTGATGCCCTCCACACGAAATAAATAAACATCAGTTTCCACCTAATATTTACTTCTCAGAAGTTCAAGACTAATCCCATTTGGCATATTTTAAGGAAGTGAGCTCTTGACCCCAAATGTTTATGGGCTGTAGCAGTAAGTCCAATAAAAGAAAGGAAGCATATTTTAAAGCTGCTCTTAAAACCAGATTGGGTTTAGGCACAATTTGGAGAAATACCATGCTTCGCCTCATGTTTTGTAAAGGGGTAAGTGTGTCTGACACAGCCCGTTCAGACCAATACGGTATTTCTTGCTATGAAGATTTCTTTTAGGTTTATTTTTTTAATATCCGCTTAACATCACCAGCCCCCCCCAGCCCCCCCCCGACAGATAATGTTGTACCACATGGGTCCCATTAGTTGCATCATATTATATACTGTAATAAAACACTAAGGGAACTTTCTACGTGAAATGCAGCGAAACAAGATAGCAGCTGAAAATAACGAGAAACAACAATTCAGTCCCAAATTGGTTTGGAGATAAATAAGCCTTTAAATATATTTATTGAGAGGATCTGCTGTCTGAAAAACATTCTAGACGAGCAATTTATGGCACAACATTTATTGGATATTTTTCTGTAGATAAATAAAAATTTGGGTAAGTACAAATGGGCTCCTATAGCCACGTTATCACTATTTACTGTATTTGTTGGAACCCAATTTGTGGCCCCTGTTCTGGATGCTCTGTGCTGTAGGGACAGTTCTAGGGCTTTTGCTAAAGAAAAACTTGTGTAACTCGAAGGCCACAAGTCAAGATACAGCTTTTTTAATTACTTGGCATTCTTCCTCTCTGAAAGGGACACAAAGCTGGTGCCAAAGTGTGCTTTGAAAAAAAATAAATTATATAAGGACAATGATAGCATGTTGACTTTTTACTGTAGCAGTCTTTACGATGGAGTTTGACTGGTTGTCCTAGTTTGAGGCAAAACAGAACCAGTTTTCTCTTCAGTAATTTTGCTTTTCAGTTAAGCCTCTTCTGACTAACTGAACTCTCTGAAATTAAGAGTGATAAGACCTGATTGTTTCTAATTTATGCCAAGGCATGGTATGCAGAGAAGCTCTTGCTTATACTTATTGCTATAACAACCAAGGTCAACTCACTATGTTATTTGCTCTGCTGGAAGGTTGGAAGCAGAAGAGTGTAGAGGGGTCACACCTGAACAGAGGGGCGGTCAGGAGAGGTCACCCAAAACTGACTGTCAGGGTATTCCATCCCATTTGCACCATGCTCAGTATAAAAGCTGAGGGATCAAAGGGTCAGCACTGTATTTCTTCAGTGGCCGGCATCCGAGGAGGACTGTTTGTCTGCCTTTGATCCCAATCTGTGCTTTCCTAAATCCGGTTTAGAATCCAGTTCCCATCTGTCACTGAGTCCAGTCCAGGACTGTCCCAGTGCCTGCTGCTGAGATGATCATTGTTTTGTATATATTGTATCCCTTTAATTATTTTCTTTTTATTATTTAATTAGTATTTTCATTAAAGTAGTTTAGTTCCTTTTACACTTTTAAGGTTCTTTTTCTCTCCTCTTTCTGAAGGGAGATACTCTCAAAAAGAGCCTCTCTTTTTCGTTTCAGTGGCCAGTCTGGCCCAAACCATGATACTGGTCTAGAGTAAACAAGGCAAAACACTTTGTCAAAGCTTTTGAACAGATGGGAAAGTACTCCAGAAGAAAACAGGACCCCAAAAAGTTCAGAGGTAAGACTTGCTAGCTGGACTGGTCTGGGAGATGAGGAGAAAGGGCAATCCGTAGGGAGCGAACAGC
>VZTM01013403.1:50955-66603 GCA_013400555.1 Jacana jacana
GACAGATAATGTTGTACCACATGGGTCCCATTAGTTGCATCATATTATATACTGTAATAAAACACTAAGGGAACTTTCTACGTGAAATGCAGCGAAACAAGGACAGCAGCTGAAAATAACGAGAAACAACAATTTAGTCCCAAATTGGTTTGGAGATAAATAAGCCTTTAAATATATTTATTGAGAGGATCTGCTGTCTGAAAAGCATTCTAGACGAGCAATTTATGGCACAACATTTATTGGATATTTTTCTGTAGATAAATAAAAATTTGGGTAAGTACAAATGGGCTTCTATAGCCACGTTATCACTATTTACTGTATTTGTTGGAACCCAATTTGTGGCCCCTGTTCTGGATGCTCTGTGCTGTAGGGACAGTTCTAGGGCTTTTGCTAAAGAAAAACTTGTGTAACTCGAAGGCCACAAGTCAAGATACAGCTTTTTTAATTACTTGGCATTCTTCCTCTCTGAAAGGGACACAAAGCTGGTGCCAAAGTGTGCTTTGAAAAAAAATAAATTATATAAGGACAATGATAGCATGTTGACTTTTTACTGTAGCAGTCTTTACGATGGAGTTTGACTGGTTGTCCTAGTTTGAGGCAAAACAGAACCAGTTTTCTCTTCAGTAATTTTGCTTTTCAGTTAAGCCTCTTCTGACTAACTGAACTCTCTGAAATTAAGAGTGATAAGACCTGATTGTTTCTAATTTATGCCAAGGCATGGTATGCAGAGAAGCTCTTGCTTATACTTATTGCTATAACAACCAAGGTCAACTCACTATGTTATTTACTCTGCTGGAAGGTTGGAAGCAGAAGAGTGTAGAGGGGTCACACCTGAACAGAGGGGCGGTCAGGAGAGGTCACCCAAAACTGACTGTCAGGGTATTCCATCCCATTTGCACCATGCTCAGTATAAAAGCTGAGGGATCAAAGGGTCAGCACTGTATTTCTTCAGTGGCCGGCATCCGAGGAGGACTGTTTGTCTGCCTTTGATCCCAATCTGTGCTTTCCTAAATCCGGTTTAGAATCCAGTTCCCATCTGTCACTGAGTCCAGTCCAGGACTGTCCCAGTGCCTGCCACTGAGATGATCATTGTTTTGTATATATTGTATCCCTTTAATTATTTTCTTTTTATTATTTAATTAGTATTTTCATTAAAGTAGTTTAGTTCCTTTTACACTTTTAAGGTTCTTTTTCTCTCCTCTTTCTGAAGGGAGATACTCTCAAAAAGAGCCTCTCTTTTTCGTTTCAGTGACCAGTCTGGCCCAAACCACGATACTGGTCTAGAGTAAACAAAGCAAAACACTTTGTCAAAGCTTTTGAACAGATGGGAAAGTACTCCAGAAGAAAACAGGACCCCAAAAAGTTCAGAGTTAAGACTTGCTAGCCGGACTGGTCTGGGAGATGAGGAGAAAGGGCAACCCGTAGGGAGCGAACACCGTGGAGACAAGGCGGAGAGACCCTGGGCTGGAGAGGCAGCTGGGCCTAGACATTATGTTTCATGGAGTCCTGCCTCTTTTACACTTTTCCAAGAAAGATTTAAAAAAAAAAAAAAGTGGAGGATTAAAAAAAAAAGGAAGGAGGGAAGGAAGGAAAAGTAAATGTGGTTCACATTACTTGGAGCCAGGAATAACTGACCAGTACATTTCCATTGGAGCCCCGTCCCACATGGCCCAGCATTGCGAAGTTTGTTTATGTGATACCTACCAGCTGCCCATCATGACCACTCTCCTCTTTTATATATATATATAAAATGTCCTTTATTTTTCTATGTATGTATAAATTGTCCTTTGGGTGGCCGTGTGCTGGGGCTGCGGGCAGCCCAAGGCTGCACCGCCTCAGGCCACCACCATATTTAAACACAGCCTCTCTCAGGAGAAGGCGGAAGAGCAGCTTTCCAGCTGCACCCGTTTCAATTTAAATTTTCCCTTCCTGAGGAAAGACGGAGGAGTTTTAATTTTTTTTCTTTCTTTCTTTCTGTCAGACCGTGCTCGATTTCACGACACCCCCGGGTCCCCGTCGCCCCCGCGAGGGCGCTGCCCGCCATCTCCCCGCCGCTTCCCGCCATGTCGGGCAGTGGGGAAGGGAGGGAGGGAGGCCTGCCATCCCCGATACCTCCCGCCCGCCAGGGGGCGCTGCGCCCAGCGGCTCTCCGCCGTTGACGTCTTGGGCGGGGCGGTGGGGTCCGGCCGGTCATGGCCGCCTCCCTGTTTTGCTGCTTTTCCTGGTGGAGGGATGGCGGCGCCGGTCACATCCCGCTGAAGGAGATGCCGGCGGTGCATCTCGACACGCAGCGCATGGGTAAGCGGGCGCGGAGCCGGGTCTCCCCTCACCGGCTGTGACAGGCTGGAGCCGGGGACTCCGATGGGTGGTGGGGGCGGCAACGCAGGCCCGGCGGGGCGGCAGGGGGGGAAGCCGTGAGGGGAACGGGCGACCGGGGCTGCCTGTCCCCGGGAAGCTTGGGCTGGTGGGGGGTTAGGCCGTGTTAATACGGTGTGATTCCGAAGGGGAAACTTTAAGCTGGCCCTTAAAGTTTATCCTCTCGCCTCTCAATGCAGCGTTCTGGGAAAGGGGCTTTTTTGGCCGGGGGGGCGGCTACTTTGTCTAAAGGATTTGGCAGTTTTCAGGAAAAAGAAACCAAAGCCACCAACCCCAAACGGCCTCACGTTGGTTTACATTGAGTTGAAGCTCATCAGCGGGATGAGTGTGTGGGAGCGCACCTCGGCGTGAGGGGGGAAGGCTGCCCGGTGGGCTTGAAGGTCTCGGTCAGGTTAGGCCAGGAATGGTGGCTCGGAGCAAAGGAGGTGAGTTACGGCGATGGAGATGCAGACAGAGCCAGGTCTTGTCTGTTCTGCCCTTCGAACATCATCCTTAGGATGTGCTGCCCACAAAGCCATGGCAGGGGTTTCTTCAGGAGAGATCCGAGCTGGGCCAGCTGCAGCAGATCCAGGGAAGGAGCTTGGAGGAAAGCAATCTGGACAATCCAGGGTCCAGTGCTCAAGCATAATTAGCAGCCTGCTTTTATGGAGTTGTATCTGTGGACCTTGGCTGTCTCCCATCTTCCTGACCATGACAACAGTATTCAAAGATGAAGGCTTCCACTGGAGAAGGAAAGCTTAGCAGAGGATGGGTTTTTTTTTCTCTGTGTATTGGCAGGCATGTTTCTAATAAAAGGATTTTTTTTTTTTTCAGAGAATAATCAAACGCTTTGCGATTCCATCAAGCATTTCTGCTTGATCTGCTTTTCCTTGTCTTCTCTCCAGTGTATAGAGACAGAGTACAGGGCTTTGTTTTCCCATTTTCTCCATGACCCTTTCTGACTAAATTGTAAGCTATGCTTCTGATGTGGTTGAGCAAAGGTTGTAATCAGCGTGGTGCCGTAAAACCCAAGAGGCAAAATTAGAGCAGTGTATAGATTTTAAATAAATAAACCCTACTTGAAAGATGAAGTGGCCTGTAAACAGCTTTCTTTTTTCTTACTTCAAAGCATGACCCATCATCATCATTCTCACAGACTAATGAAGCTTTTACTTGGGGCAGAAAGAACAAAACCAGTTTGTAGCATTTAGGGCTTTTAAGGGCTGCTTCCAGACTTCTAAAAATGTTTCCAAGTTTGCCATTTTGTTTTTTTTATTTATTTTATTTTATTATTCTTGCAGGAACAGATGTTGTCATTGTTAAAAATGGCAGAAGAATATGTGGTACGGGAGGCTGCTTAGCCAATGCACCTTTGCATCAGAACAAGAGCTATTTCGAGTTTAAAATCCAGTCCACAGGTTAGTCAGCAAAACTGTACAACTTTGAACTTGGAAGGTCTGTCAGATTGCCTGCTGGCGGTCATGTCTCAAATACTGAGCACGTGCATCTTTCTAATTGCATTCTCAAACTAGTGAGCATCGGAGAGTTGAACATTGGAGAGGGTTTTTTTTAACTTGTCATTATATAAAAGGAAATATATTTTTTATTTTTTTTTCTCCCTTTTAAATTGTGGTTCTGAAATACTAAAAAGCATGGTAAGTATGTTACTAACAGAGTGCAAATACTAAACCACCATACTGTTCTGTATGCTGTTACATGCATGTTTTTCAGTTAGAATATTTTAGAAATATGGTTTTGGTAAATAAATGCTTATGACCACATAAACCACTGTAGCTATAAAGTATTTTTTCTTTAAATAGGGCAGTTTATCCAGCAGTATTTGTAACTTTGTTTACCTTCATTTGCTTTCCCCATGCACTGTGGTTGCTCAAGCAACAGTAACGCTCCTTGTGCTACACTTTGCTGTTCAAATCAGATGTGCAGACACCGCCTTACCAGGAGGAGCCCTTCAGCGCCCTCTTCATCTGATTTCGCACTGATCTAATGCAAGGCAGCTGAAATGGAATGAAATTGGGAAGCATTATGCTTTTACTAACATGGTCAGTTGCACTAGTACAGAGTGCACTAGTACACTCCAGGCTTGTCTGCATTCAAACATTAAAAATCAGCCTGTAGTTTTAAAACCAACAGATACTGTGAAAAATGAAGCTGTTCTTTCCCCAAGTGTGTAGCGGGAGGGAAGAAGAAGGGAAGTGTTAGTCCAGAGACAGGCCTTACGATGCCAGTTGGAGCTTGAACACGGCACTTTAGGGGTAAGGGTTTTTGTATTCAGTTTGATTGGAGCGCAGCAGCGTGAACACAAATCTGTCCAAAACAACTTGCTGTCAAACCAGTTGTTTAGTTTTAAACTGTGTGTAAACCCCAGCTGAGTCTTAACTTGGCAATGTTAATATGCTTTCTGTTGAGGGAAGAATCCACTGCAGCAATTATTCATAAACGATCATTATTCACTCAGATACAATGTCCATGTTTTTATACTTAATTTGAGAAACACAGAAAATAAACTTTTGGTCCTTATGAACTGTGTCTTGTGTATTCCTGTGCTCCAAAGCAGGAAAATTGCAGATCACTTAGGTTAAAACTTTAATTCCCAGAAATGTTCTTGCACACTCTATTATGGGTCATCTGTGGGGTCACCCTGACTATTGGAAAGTTTTCTGAAGTCAGTTCTGAATCTTGTGCATGCTCTTGTCCATTTCATTCTGGGCATGTAGTTATTAGAATAAATTGCTCTACAATTTTTTCTTTTGAAACTAATTTTCTTACATTTTTGCCTTATGTCAGTCTTCTGTAGATCAAACAGTCCCAGTTTGTTTTTTTTTTTCATTGTTTCCTCATAGATGATGTTTTCATACTTTTGTTTGGTTTTGTTGTTTCTTCTAATTTATCCCTAATTGACCTAATTTGTCTTGAGGTATGATGCTTAAGATGGATACTCTGCAGCTGCAGTAGACATCCTTTATCTGCTTTATACATGCCATGCATCCAGAAATTTTTCACAACAGTAGGACACAGACTGCGCTCAGCATGTGGTCTTTGATAACCCCCAAATTATATTCTATGAACTGGTTGCCAAGCCACTTTGGTATTTGTGCCACTTACTGTTCCTACTTACCTGCTGTTCATAGTAATTCAGAAAAAGCAAATGCATTCTCCTTATTTCAGACCACTAACCAGTTTGTCAGGATCATTTAAAACTTGAGGGGCCTCTGAAGAGCTTGCAGTCCTGTCAGGTTGGTGTTTGCAGCACATTTAATAAGCACGTCGTCACATCGCCCCAGTCATTGATGTGAATAGGTAAGAATGTCTGACCTTGGGCATTCAGTAGAAAACCTCAAACCTCACTTGAGTCATCTTTTTTGATCTGACAGGCAGGTGCTACTGATGAGTAGCCCTGGAATACAGTTTTCTAACCAGCTGTGCATTCCTGTTGCTCTAACTGTCTAGACCGTGTTTTTGTAATTTGACTATTTCAGTGTTGTATGAGGTTTAAAAACATTACCAAATCACACTTACAATTTCTTCTTCTTTTTCCCTAAGACTAGTCTATCCAGATGAAAAAGAACATCGTATTGTTCACAAATCCATGCTAGTTGGATTTATTTTTTTCATCCTCTTACAGTCTCGGGAGTTTGTTTTCCGTATTTTTCTGGGAATAAAAGTTAAGCTAAGTGGTTACAATTCTCTGGACCCTTCTTTTTCAGGATACATGCTGTTTATCTTCAAATCTTTTCTGACTGCTTGTACTTGGTCTGACCAGGATGGAGTTAATTTCCTTCAGCTCCTATGGTGCTGTGTTTTAGATTTGTGACCAAAACAATAATGGTATCATACTAATGTTTTGGCTATTACTGAGCAGTGTTTGCACAGCATCAAGGCCACCTTTATTTCTCACTGTGTACCCTCATTGAGGAAGACTGGGGGGTGCATGAGAGGTTGGGAGGGCACACAACCAGGTGGATGACCTAAACTAACCAAGGGGTTGTTCCATGCCCCATAATGTCATGCTTGGCAACAAAAGGGAGGGGAGGGAATTTAGGGAGGTTAGCAATCTTTTTGCTTGGGAATTGTCTGGGCATCAGTCTGCCTGTGGGAGGTAGTGAGTCATTGCATCGTTATTTTTTTTGTTTCCTTTCCCACTTCTCCTTTGCTTATTAAACAACTTTTATCTTTATGTGTTTTTCTCCTTAGTTTCATCTCCCTCCGTCCCACTGGGGGCTGTGGGGGGAAGTGAGTGAATGGCTGGGTGGTACGTAGCTGCCTACCAGGGCTAACCCACAATAGCTGTGGTGTTTCCAAGGGTTGTTTACTGGTAAAACTGCCATGGCACTAGTTAGAAACACATTCTTTATGCTGTCCTGCTTCAGTCAGTCTTCCAAAATAATGGCTTTTCTTCTTACCATGTTAATGTCACGTTTTAGGGATTTGGGGTATTGGAGTTGCAACCCAGAAAGCAAACTTGAATCAAATTCCACTTGGTCGAGATGTCCATAGCCTGGTGATGAGGAATGATGGAGCTCTCTACTATAACAATGAGGAGAAAAATAGACTACCAGCAAACAGCCTTCCTCAGGAGGGTGATGTGGTGGTGAGTTTCTTAAGGCTTCTTTGTCTTCCTTAGCTGTTTCCAAGATTCCTTTTATTTACAGCTGGGTGGTCAGACTGATCATTTCAGTCAAATTGTTGGGCTTACACCTACCAGTTTGGAAAGAGCTGATGCTTGTGTTTGAATGGACCAGCAGCCTGGATACCTGTGAACTTCATTCTCAGCATTGATATGTTTCTGAATGAGGGACAGACTTTACCAGTGTTTGAAAAGTAGCCTCTAACCTTCTGTTGCAGTCTGGTTGCACTGTCTACCTGAGGGTTAACTCCCATCTCAAGGATCCTATGTTGTTTGAGGTGGGACCTTCCTGAACAAATAATGTGCTGGAAAGCATTGCATAGCTATGCATAACCATGCCTGGCTGAGCCCGTAGCAAACTGGTTAATGATTGGAAGGACAGAGGTGAGCAGAGATAGGTCCTGGGTGACAGATGAATTGTATTTGAAGCTAAACTTTTGTGGGGAAGGAGAGATATTAAGTGGGGAGGGCGTAATTAATGCTTACTGGGAAAATGATAAAGAATGAGGGCAAATGGAGAACCTTGAGATTTTTTGGTATCTTACAGGTTTCTCTAAACAGCCTTAAATGACTTTGTTTAAAGGGTTTTGTGTTATTGCTGTCATTTTCTTAATGTCCTGTTAGAGATCAAAAACAGGTGGGAGCAATGCAATGAAATTTACACCATTTATCACCACTGCTTTTTCTTGCTGGGTAGTTTTACCTCTATATAGGAATGGTTGCAAATTTCATCCTTAGAAGCCCTACATCATTAAGGTTGACTCTTTCACCCTTTACTCTCAGATATTATATTATTCTTTTAATCCCCTTCTGAAACTGTTTTTGTGGAGGGTTGCAGACACAAAAATGTTATGTGAACAGCTTCAGCTAATCACAAAAAAATTAGCAAAAAAATTGCTAATTCCCCAGCTTTCATAAATTTCAATTTATTTTGTCCTGTCAGAAAAATACATTTCTGAAGTAGTGTATGACAACACAAATTGTCACACTCAGCTGTACCAAAACCATCAGAAAAAAAAGTTTAGCTACCAAATCAGTAACTTATTACCTTGTTAGTGTTTGCTTTCTGCTCTGTAGTCAGCATATTTATAGCGTTGTGTAAGAAACCATGGTCCGTTGATGCTGGCAGAGAAAATGAGCTGAGAGAGGTTTCCACATGGAAGTATGGACAGATGAGTTTAATTCATAGCTTCACTATTTATTAAAGTTATTTCCTTGAGGAGATATGAGCGAGGACTGCAAACTGCTTAGAATTTAAAATGATTGAAAATTTTGTGTTTCTTTAACATGGTGAAGAATAGTCTGGAAACTTGTGTAAACTTGGCTTGAGTGAGATGCAGGGTGCAGTACTGCGCTGCACACAAATCAGATGAGCGGTAAGGAATCCTGAGTATTTGAAAATACAGGTGATACTGGTCGTTTATTAACATCTTGTCCTTTGCAGGAACTTTTCTAGGATGCTGTGGTTTGCATAATGGTGTTAAAATTTGCCTGTAGCTAAGGGAGTTAAATTAAGTGGCAATCTATGTGTATAAACTTGTTGATGCTTTTATTTATGTATTTATTTGGCTAATTTTCTGAACGTTTTAGGGCATTACATATGACCACGTAGAACTCAATGTATATTTAAATGGGAAGAACATGCATTGTCCAGCTTCAGGAATCCGAGGGACTGTCTATCCAGTGGTCTATGGTATGTTGGCAATTTTCAAACTGTTTCACAGCATGGACGATATTTTTGTACCAAGTCTGTCTGCTGAGCTGTGTATTCTCCTCTAACTTAGTTGGAACACCCATCAAATAATCTATTTTTGGCAACTACACTAAATTGCATGAAAACACAAAAATACATTCTTCACCTCATTTTTAATGCTGCTTAATAGCTAGAAAAAAAGCTCTGCTTACTGACTGCTTACAGTGCACACATCCAACAAGCTGGGGAGGGGAGTTACTGCACTCGGTCTAAAAGTCGCTAGGTAAAAAATCCTGTGAAGCAGATCTGGGGAAAAAAGGCAATCAACAGCTTGGAAGTAATGTGGACTCGTGGGCTAATATGAGTTATCTTTGAAGCTTGGTATTTATGCCTCTTAACTTCGCATACATCATGAATGCATTCAGTATTAAATACCACTAGATAGTGCATTGCTGTTTGTGTGTTCTTTCGGAAGTGATAGCTCTGCTGTAGCACCAGTGCAGCTGCTTGCTGTGGAGTGGTGCGAGCTCTTTGCTGTGACATCAAATTGATGCCCAGTTCTGAAATCCACCAACTGGTGAGCGAATTGTGGTAGCTGTTCTGCCAGCAACCATCAGTACAGCACAGCAGTTCTGAACAAGAAACCTACGCCGTATCCAATTAATCCCTGCACAGGCAGCTTAAGAAAGAATTTATGAATTATGGAAGCTGGAATTTGGCCAAGACATGTGTTAACAATTTACTCTTCCAGAACTTGGCGGTGGTTTTGTACTTCCCAAGTAGTCAGAATTCAGTTTAACATCTCGTCTCAGTGGCAGCACTTCCCCTAGCTCAGTGCATCGTCGATACTACGCTTCTGGGTTGGCTTGTAACTTAGAGCAAATGACAACTGCTCCTCATGTTCCCTGTGTGGCACCTACAGACATCTCCAGTTTATTCCTATTCCTGTATGAACTTCATCTAAGCAGTAGCCTCTTCAAAAATCATTTTGCTCTTGAAGTACCGTTAGCTTGTATGATGAGCATAATCTTTTCATTTCTTGGTTGTTTCGGAATGAGCTCTTGGCATGTTGCCACTTATATCTTGATACCGTAATATTGAAGTTTATGAACAGGGAGAAAATCCTGTACATGTGTTGTAGAGCTTTTCAAGTCTGTTAATGTAGCTGACAAATTCTGCCTTTCTAAGCTACTACAGTGGAACTTGTTTTATTTGATCCTTTTGTGATGTGTCCTTAAGCCACATGATGGCGCTGCTAAAATGCTGTGGCGGACAGTAGCTGCCCTGCAGCACTGCAGGATCTCCTTGTGCAAAACCCCTTGAGCAGCAGGAGGAGACAGTTGCTGTGTGATTGTTGCATCTTCCCTATATTTTGGGAGCGGTCTTACATAGCATGGAGAATGCAGCTCACTCCAGAAGACATTGGGTGGCTCGTTGGCCTGCTGTAAATATCTTTTTCTCTGACTAAAGAAGTTCTGTGCCTGGGGAATGCAGTGACCTTTTATTGCCAGGCTCTTACTATCATCTTCCACAAGTGAGCATAATTTCATCTTAATTATCATGTCTCCTGCACAGAGCTACAACAACTGTGGCCTGCAAATTGCTTTCGCATGGCACTTAATTGGTATAAACTCAAACTATAAATGTCCTTAATGTAATGTGGGCTTCTGGTCGTGTGAAGGGGCTTGACCGTTAGAGAGGAGCACTTCTTCAGCATTTGATCCTATACACAATTCAGACTAGAACTGTAGATAGCTTTTTAAAGAGAAGCGTGGTAGCGCGGGCAAACGCAGTGTGGAGTCTGAGAATGTAAAACAAAAAAGTGGACTCGGGTTGTGCCCTACAGCAGCTGTACCTCGGGCACTTCTGCAGAAGTCAGGTGCAAACGCTACATAAATGCTACAGAACTGTACAAATACATTAAGAGGAGTTTTAACTGGGCCTTGGGGGGAGGAATTCCTACCTTGGCTCTGAGGTACCTAAATTCCAACCCAAAACATGGAGATGAAGCTTTTCTATTTTGATCTAGTGTTGGTAGTGTACCAGCTTCGTCTTGGAAGAAGTTGTCTTTGAAAGAGATCTTTATTTCCTGACTGGTTGGGTATTTCAGTTTGCTCATGCAATATGTGGAAACTTTGCTCTGAAAATCCCCTGCAGTTTCTCTTTGGTATTCTACATTGAAGGTAGTAAGGCTTGTGTCTCAGATTGTGCAGGGGTTCCAAAACTGGGAGAGGTATTGTGAAAAACCATTAGCTTTCAACTGAGAGAAGCAGTTGAGAAGATCCCTCTGGATCACATGCTAAAACAGACGGTCTGACATCAACCATCGCAGACATCTGAAACCTTGAAAACCTCCCAAAAAACCATTGCAGACAGGTGACACTCCAGCAGAATTAGGAAGTGGACGGAAAAATACGCAGCTGAGGAGGAGGTGACCTACAACATGTACCTGGTAGTGCCCTTAATCTGTAGATTTCCAGAGAAATAGAGTGGAAAAATTGGGGGGAGTTGCCTGAAGCCCTGCTAATGCTCCTGGTGAAATCAGGAGTAGTGTTCTCATTGACGTCACCAAGGACCATTACCAAATTAAGTTAAGAGCAGGAGAGATGTGATTTGCTCTCCTTGTGTGCATATGTAGAGCTTTAGCAAATTTGTTGAATATGTTTCTTGTAATTGTATACATGTAGTGGATGTACTGGAGAATATTTTTCGTGATTTGAGCACATTATATACAGTGGAGTAAAATGGTGTAATCAAGGATGAAACTGTAAGTGTTCCTTCTCTAATTCCCTGTGTCTGGTTCTCTTCTGCAGTGGATGACAGTGCCATTCTGGATTGTCAGTTCAGTGAGTTTTATCATACACCTCCACCAGGGTTTGAAAAGATCCTCTTTGAGCAGCAAATCTTCTGAATGTCTTCTTACCGAAAATTTGCACTCTGCACTGTTACAAAAGCTTTGTCATCTTAAATAAAGCTCCACGTTACTTTTAGGAAACATATCTGTATTTTTCAGTAAGTACTTGTAACTGTTGTCTGCGGGATTAATATGTTAACTGCAGTGTCAGTTGACTGTGTTGCAAATACAAGATCTCTGTCGATGTTTTGTGGCTGAAAACAAGTGGTTTGGGGCCGGGTTTTTCTCTGGTTTGTACTTGACGCATAAGGAGACGAAGGGATATTGTTGCCCTCAGTATTACAGCCAGTATTTTGAGCAGAGCGGCACTCTGCAAAGCCAGCAGTTCTTATGCATATGATAGCTGTGGAGAACGATACTTCTCAACCTGCTTTCCCAACTGTTGGTTTCTTTCAAGGCAGAACTTTCATACTTTGTGTGAAGGAAGCACTGTGTTTCTAGTCTGTGATTTGGAGTTGCAGTGTCCCAGTTGTGCACAATGACTAATATCACGATGGCATAACTAGCAGCTAGGTAACTATTTCTTTTTCCAAGGTGTAATTTAATCCCTTCCCTCGATCTCAGACCGGCAAACGTAACTTACCTATTTCTCCTAGCTTTTTGTTTGCTTTTATTGTGGCAAATAGTAGGATGCTTTCCAGTAATACTGTTTTGTTGATCCTTAAAAAGGAAAGGTGAGCGGTGCCTGTGTGCTGGAGGACCACCGTGCTCTGCTACTCTGGTAGGAGAGCGAGTACAGATCACTCAGCTGGGCTGTGCAGATTGCCAGGTGGAGGGTGTGAGTCGCTATGCTGAAGCCTTACATCTAAACTGTAAATTAGATTATTCTTTTATGGAATATGGTATTTAATTGTGAATCCTTTCTAAATGATTGATGGCTAAGACATTGTTCTAAAATGTGATGCCCTTGAATATAAATTATGAGATGCTTCCCCCCCTCCTCCCCCTTCATATTTAATATACTTCCTAGAAGAATTTCTATTGTAAAGAGAATCTTCATACTTATGGGGTTTTTCTGTTTGTTTTGGCTCTTCCTGGGTTAATACACTTGCATAAATGAATGATTTTATTTAAATATTTTTAGAAATTACCTGATTCTGAAATTTTCAAATACAAACAGCTTTCTCAAAGCCTTTCACCTTACCATTTCCTGCATCTGCCTCTTTGTTCCGGGTGGCCCGTGTTCCCCTTCCTTTTAGCCTTGCTCTCGCGTGACAGTGTTGGGTAGAACTTTTCAGCCTGACAGGACCGATGCCCTTGTCAGGTGGATGGTATAACGCTGGGGAGATTAGAGGGCGGCTTTATCGCCTCCTCCTGAAACCCGCTCTGCTTTGCTGCCATCAGGTACATAATCTTAAATTACCCAAAACACTGGCACGTTTTGTTTCAGTTTCCCCAGGTGGCATGGGAGCAGCTGTCCCTGCTGGGGCAGAGGCTTCTCTGGTGGGTTGACCTTGGCTGGCCTCCGGGTGCCCACCAAAAGCCGCTCTGTCACTCCCCCCTCTTCAGCCCCACAGAAAATACAACGAAAGGCTTGTGGGTCAAGACAAGGTCATGGAGAGCTCAATCAGCACTTACCACCATGGGCAAAACGGATTCAACTTGGGGAAATTAATGTCATTTATTGCTAATCGAATCAGAGTAGGATAATGAACAAATAAAAACTTAAATTTTAAAAACACCTTCCCCTCACCCCTCCCTTCTCCCTGGCCTCAGCATGACTCCCAATTCCTCTACCTCCTCCCTGCGAGCAGTGCAGGGGGACAAGGAATGGGCATGGCGGTCAGTTCATCATCATTGTCTCTGCTGCTCCTTCCTTCTCAGGGAGAGGACTCCTCACACTCTTCTCCTGCTCCAGGCTGGGGTCCCTCCTGTGAGAGACAGTTCTCCGTGAACTTCTCCAGTGTAGGCCCTTCCCACGGGCTGCAGTTCTTCATGAACTGCTCCAGCATGGGTCCCTTCCACAGGGTATGATCCTCCAGGAACACACTGCTCCAGTGTGGGTCCTGTACTGGGTCACAAGTGCTGCCAGCAAACCTGCTGCAGCGTGGACTGTGCTGCTAAACGGAGGAGTTACAGGAGGAAGTGAGCAGGCTGCACCACATCAGAGAAGAGAAAGGGAGATAGACAGGGTCTTCTCTGAAACTGAACAGCTTGAAGAGCCTCAGACCTCATCTGCAACAAGGAAGCAGGCATTGTCTACCTCAGTATCAAGGTAAGCAAAAGGCAGTGTCTACCTCACTATCAAGGTAAGCAAAATCTGGAGAAATGGAAGGTTGGAAGCTGGTGACTTCTGGCAACAAGAGAAGGTTTCCTGCCCCACTTCAGGGCTTACAACTGCAAAATAGGTTCACTGCCCTCAAAGCTGAAGAGAGGCTGGATGTGCCTTCAAGCGAAGGGCCTGGTTCACTTAATCCCAAGACACGCTAGACTTACCAGGTGAATGGTAAGCCATTTTAATGGGTGACTCCCAGCTGCTGGGGACAGAGGCACCCATCTGTCAACCCAGCCATTTGTCTACAGGGGTTTGCTGCCTTCTAGGGAGCAGGATGTGGGATCTTGTGAAGGAACTAATGAGGCTCATCTGTCCCTCTGACTACAACTCCCTGCTTTTACTCCATGTGGGAGCAAATGATAGTGCAGGGGAAACCTGGACAGTATCAGAAGTGACTGCAGGGCTCTGGGGGTGGTAGTCATGGGCATAGGGGCCCAGGTGGTGGGCTCGGTCCTGCTGGTGAGGAGAAAGGGAGTGAGGAGGAGGGCACTAATAGGACAGGTCAGTAATTGCAGAATTGGTCTTGGCAACAGGGGTTTGGGTTCTATATCAATGGGACCCTGTTTGCAGATCAGCATTTCCTTGAGAGAGGTGGGATCCACCTCATTAAGGGGGCAAAGCTATTTTCACCAAAAGGGTGGCTGACCTTATTAGGAGAGCTTTAAACCAAGAATGACGCGGGAGGGAGAGCGTGAGGTAATGATGGACAGGTTCATTGAGCAAAGGGCATGAGGTGGTGTGACAGGAAGGGACCAAAATCAACAAAATGGGGCTTAGGCAGGGTCACCTTCAGCACTTACATGTAAGCAAGGAAGTGCCTACAAGGTACTGTCGTGGAGAAATCCTCAAACCCTTTCTAGGAAGCCAACACACTGGGGGCTCCCCTTAGAAGTGTCTGTACACTAACATGCTCAGCATGGAGAATAAACATGATGATTTAGAAGTCTGTGTGCAGTTGCATGGCTACCGTCTCACTGGGATCATGGGTATGTGGTAGGATGGCTTCCATGATGGAAGTGCTGCAAAGGAGGGATACAGGGGTCTTTAGGAAGGACAGGATGGGAAAATGAGGAGGGGGAGTTCCCCTTTACATGACACAGCAGCTGGAGCGCATGGAGCTCTGCCTGGGGATGGAAGAGGAGCCAAGAGGATCAGTTTATGTGTTAGTTTAATAAAGGAAGGAGAGGTAAAGATGCTGTTATGGTGGGTGGCTGCTTTAGGCTACCTGACCAGGAAGAACAAGTGGATCAGGCCCTCTGTAGACAGACAGGAACAGGCTCAAGTTTGCAGGCCATGGTCCTCGTTTGGTACTGATGGAGGGACTGATATCTCATGGAGGGATAATAGAGCAGGACAGCAGCAATCCAGGAGGCTCCTGGAGTGTATTGATGATAACTTCTTCCTCCAGGTGACAGAGGAGCCAATGANATCTTCTATAAGTACACAGAAGACAAATGGAAGCCTAGGGGAAATGTGCAGCTATTGATCAATGAGGTGGGATACCCACCAACAAAGGCCATGGAAAAAGCTGAGGTTCAGAATACCTTCTTTGCCTCAGTCTTTACCATCTTTACCAGCAGGACTGCCTTCAGGAATCCCAGAGACCAGGGGGAATGGGTAGAGTAAGGGAAATGTACCCTTGTTGGAAGAGGAACCTTGTGAAGTTCAACAAGAAGTGCCAAGTCCTGCACCTGAGGAGAAGGAACTCCATACAACAATACAACCTGGGGGCTGTCCAGCTGGAAAGCAGCTTGGCAGAAAAGGAC
>VZTM01013403.1:71572-90503 GCA_013400555.1 Jacana jacana
GGGCTGCCCAGGGAGGTGGTGGAGTCACCATCCCTGACTGTGTTTAAGAGTAGATTAGATGTGGTGTTGAGGGATCTGGTGTAGGGGAGGAGTTTGTATGGTAGGGCTGATGGCTGGACTCAATGATCCCAAGGGTCTCTTCCAACCTGAATGATTCTATGATTCTAATTAGATACTTTAAAGCTAGAAATACCTGTCAAGAACTGCCTGAAAAGGTCCTCTTCCTCAAAAGAATTATGGCAGGAGACAGTAACATAGATGCTCTGCAAAGAGAAACTTTGTGATGTGCATCGAGAGCCCATTAAATCCCATTGAGAGCCATTCTGCTTCCAGGTCTACAAAGAGGCTATCAGAGATGACAGGACACGCTACTCGGGTGCAAATGTTCATGAGAATACAAACTTGTATGAGTCTTCACAAAGGAACAGGGTCCTAGTAATTCACCTGCATTTCTTGACCTTATCTGAGTGAGTACTTAATTTTTACAGTACTTAATTCATCTTTGTTATCGGATTGTGTTGATGTTGCATTGTACTCTGACAACCCATCAAGCTTGTGGCTGAGATAAGGTTTCACAAAGGCCCACAGGTGAATCAGCAAAACATAAATTCTTATGTGTCTTTGAATCCAGGCTGTAAGGCCCAAGGATCCAGCTCCCCCAGTATCCTTTATGTGTTAAAAGCCAATGTTGCTTTTGGAAATGGGGTTAACTATTACCTATTGCTGTATTGGTTGCATAAAAGTGTCCAAAGCTATGCTGTGAAGGTCTTTGCAGGAAGCCTGTGACAGAAGATTTGCAACAAACGGAAGCACCCAATGATTCTCTTCACTCTTCCTTCCCTTACCTACTTCCACAAGAAAGAACTTTCCAGGTTATTGACATCTTGGATACGGATTTCTAGACAAAAGCTCAAGGGCTATGGGAGAGCTCTCGGATGTACAGTGGCAGACCTTTTCTTGAGTGTTTCATGTAAGCTCTCTGTTGGGGGCAAATCTTGGAGGCTTGAATGTTGAATATCTGCAAGAACAAAGAGTTGGTAGGCCTGGTTCCTGGCTTATTCAAGAGCCTTTTATTTTATTTTTTCCCCCATCTAGACATTTTCGGTTTTAGTTCTTCCTAATCCCTTTTCTAACCCCGTGTTGGACCTCAGAAGCCCACCTGATCTGGCTGCCAGGATGAGTCAGCACAAGAGCTCTTTATCTCCCCACGTGGTCTAAATGTCTAACACTTCCAGGGAAGAGGAATAGTTGCTTAGACACTGGAATTTCCTTTGCTGCAGTCAAGAGAGGTGGGTTGGGGATTAAATGAGATTGAAAGAATATTCTTGTAGGGAGTCATCTGCTAAAATGCCAGAAATTCAGTGTGAAGAGAAGTCCCTAAATAAAACTAGTGTCACTTTTCTCTAATTCCACGTGTTAAGAAGAAATTCAAATCTTTGTGTCTATGTATTTAGGTTGCACTGTGCCTGCAGTCTAATTCAAGATAATACAGGGCGAGCAAAAAACAGAAGCCAAGTCACATCCATGGAAAACTCTGGCATGCTTAGCAGACAAGACAGTTCCCAGCTTCAAGAAACATGAAGACTTGAGTCATATTTCTCGGATGCGCTCATTCTATTGGCAAGCAGTACATGTTAAAACCCCCATTGTTGAGAAATCTAAATTCCCTTTGGCCTTAAAAATATCTGTACTCGGTATAAGACGGCTTATAACCTTCTCATCCGTGAAAAAGTATTACGTTGAATAATGA
Source organism: Jacana jacana (assembly GCA_013400555.1). Lineage (NCBI taxonomy): Eukaryota > Metazoa > Chordata > Aves > Charadriiformes > Jacanidae > Jacana > Jacana jacana. The sequence continues at coordinate 73,323 of VZTM01013403.1, forward strand.
TTTCAGTAGTTCGGTGAGGATTTTGAGTGGAAAAAGGGCAGCTCTTGGCCAAAGTAAACTCTGGCAAAATCGAGATAAGCTGGTGGAAGTGGCTTGTTTCATGGAAGTTGGTAGCAGGCTCCAGACAAAGTCATCTTTTCCTGTAGGTAGGATGGAAACAGTGCTTCCTGCTCTGTGTGTGTGTGTTGGGGGATGTCAGGAGAACGCATCTAGGGAGTATGAGGCAGCTGGGGCCAAGTTCAGACTGCTTGTACCCCGGCGCCTGTCACAATTCCATCGCTCCATTGTCTGAGGAATCAAGTCTGAGTGGTCTGAATCACTCGTGACTAATCTGAGTGTAGTAGTTACAACTCCTAAATTAAGCTCCCCGAGTAGGGGGTGTGAACACACCTTCAGACATTACAGTAAAGGGAGGGCCGTCTAATTGTCTTAAGAACCTGGATTTTGCCAGGGATGTCTTTAGGAGAGGATGGGGCTGCTCATAGCCTGTTTCCTTGCTTCTCATCTAATTTACCATCTTTTCTTCTGCTGCTCTAAGGGCCCAGTTTCACACCAGTACTCAAACAAGTGATACGCCGGCCTTTCATCTGTCGCAGGCTGACAAGTGCCAGATTCTGGAAAACTTTGTCCCTACCTAAAGAGCGATGGTCAACACAATCCTGTTGGCCAACCCCCCCTGCGGGAGACGCATGTCAGGCAGCAGAAGAGCTGTGCTGATGCTGCTTGGATCATCTCCTCAGAGGGAGTGAGTAGTACTGACAGATGGCCTTTTTCTTTTTTCCCCCCAGTGTAGCTCCGCGTATCGCTGAAGCTTTTTCTTACTGACTGGGATGAGGAAGCAAACCGAGCTGCCTGGAGGCTTCTCAGCAGCGTTGTCACACTCGTGCTGAAAGTTGGGGCTCCAGGGAGAGGACCCAGAGCTGGACCAAAGGGTGAGGGCAGACCCGAAATCCTCTCTGTGTGTTCTGTTTGCTGCTGCTGTCCTGGTGGGGTGGGAAGGGAAGTGTCGGTGACTGTAACCAGTGGGAAAGCCCACTTTTCTCCCACTCCAGCAGGGCTCTGGCAGAGCTCTACCCTAATTTTCTTCTCCTGGGTCACACAGAAAGCCTGAATCAGTTGAACCAAGCCAGCTCTGTTGGTGAGGAGAGGGGAAGGGCTGCTATCCCCAGCAAACACAACCGTGCAAGCGGGAAGCCGCTTCTGGGCTGGTGAGTGTTAAACTGTCAAAAAGGGCTGCTTGTAGCTGCATCGCTGCTCACTGCATTTGAGAGGGTGTTACCCTGCCAAAAAAAATATTCCAGTTTTACTGAAATAGCTCTGTCCTCGCTAGACGTGCTTTGCAGGGTAGCACGCTGCTATTCCAGCACTGATAAAGCCGTCCTGTGGTGCAGATAGCCTTAACGCTGCTGCTATTCGTTCTCCTCTGTAGAATGGGAATGGGAATATTTCTGTTCCTTCACCCTTTTGTCTTCGTCCTAAGAGCCAGGGATGTCAGATCTGTCCTGGGGAAATGGCCAGATCCCCCAGGTTTGGCTGTCAATTTGGCTCTGCATCCCTCGTTCCACAATGAGCCTCCCACTGTGGGCGGTTGTGGGGGAAGGTAGACGGTGACCTTGTGCAGCAATGAACTGCTTAGCCCGATTTATTGTTTAGTACCTTATTGTTGCTTTCAGGATTGCTCTGCAAGAAAGTAAGTTCCCTTTTAGGGCCATCTCTGTTCCTGCCTTTTGTTTCTCTTCCTTCCTTATTTTCCTGACTCTGAATGTAGCGACGCGTGTGATTTATACCAGCACGAACCCTGTGACATTGACGTAGAAGGATCTGCAGCTGCTGGTGTTAGCCTGACTGGTGAATTGCTCGATGGTGTGGACTCCTCCCAGAGCCTGGAGTCAGTTTGCACTTAGAGTAAGTTATGCTGCAGTGGTGGCTGCCCAGTTCCTTCTCTTAGTCTGTGTGATCTTACCTTCGTGTGGAGTTGTGCTGGCCTGCAGTCAGGCTCCACCTCTTTGTGTCCATGTGCTCCAAAACTACATAACACATTCACCTAGTTAGCTCGATGCCCTCCCTAGTCACAGTGCTTGCACCTAGTCCTGTTTTCCTTATCCTGCTCCTCTAAAGAGAGGAATTAAGCACAAGTCCTGATTTCTCAGCAAATCCATATGCAGAGATGCTACTATTGCAATGACTGAGCAGAGCCACAAGCAGGATGCCACCTAGGGAAGAGCAAGCAGGAGGACTCAAAGCTGACCTGTATAGAAGAAGGCTGAAAACAAAACCCTGATCCAGGCACAGCTGTTCTCCCAGGCAGTTAGCCTCTTGCCCAGCATGGGCCTCCTTTCCCTGTGCTGTACACATGTTCCCACCCACATCAGGTTAAAACGAGGACAGCTTGCTCTGGAAACACGGTTACGCAGATCCGGGTGTGCCACGGCTGCCTTACGAGGCACGGGATGTCTTCCGATCCCATGAAGAGCGCATTTGGACAACAGCATAAATCAGTAATCAATAAAAATTCTAGACACAGTTTCTGCTCAGTGTGTCTCATCAAGGCCTTTTGTTGCTGTTTAAACCAGGAGAACTTCAGTAAGGCTTTTTATTTTCGGTCTGTGCCAGTTAGAAAAAGGTGCCTTCTACCAGCAACCCCTGCCTGTGCTCTCTCCCGGTCTGTTACGACAGCCCCTCTTGTCACAGTGTACAAAGTCCTGCAAGCAGTGCCCTGCGCAGCACAACACCCAGGCACCCGAAAAATCAACTTGAAAGTCACCTAAAATGCATCACAAATGAGCACTAATTGCACAACAAACTCGGATGGTTTTCTACCAGCAACCCCTGTTGATGCCAGCTAGGGTCAGCAGCAAAGAACTCACAGCAAGACCACTTTTTCCCCTTTCCCAAGCTGGAAAACTTGGTAAAGGCACCCAGGGTGTCGGGGGGATGTGCTCCCCTAGCCAGGGGTAACGTATTTTTGAGTCACTCTTAGTCTGCAGTGTTAAACTGTCTGCAAAAGTTAAAACACATTAGTTGGTTTGTTTACACTGACGGCAGCAGTACCATGCAAAGCCCTCCTACCAGGCCGCCAGCAGGGCAGGATTCGCCACGCACTTAGAATCATAAAGAGAATCGTTTTGGTTGGAAGAGACCCTTGGGATCATCGAGTCCAACCATCAAGTCCACCACTTGTCTGCTCATTGTACCTTTCACCCAGAGCATTGCTGGTTCTCACTTAGGACACGGTGCATGAAGGTGGCTCAGGGCATACCACATTGTTCTGACTTTCCTTTTAACTACTGGTAGCCACCTTGTGTTATTTTAAATGCCATGGAGAAGACATTTTTGTGAAAAATAAAGTGTACATATCATGATAGAATCACAGAATGGTTAGAGTTGGACAGGACCTTAAAGACCATTCAGTTCCAACCCCCCTGCCGTGGGCAGGGACACCTTCCACTAGAGCAGGTTGCTCAAAGCCCTATCCAGTCTGGCCTTGAACACTCCCAGGGATGGGGCATCCACAACTTCCCTGGGNGATGGGGCATTCACAACTTCTCTGGGCAACCTGTGCCAGTGCCTCACTACTCTCACAGGAAAGAATTTCTTTCTAATATCTAATCTAAATCTCCTCTCTTACAATTTAAAACCATCGCCCCTCATCCTATTGCTCCACTCCCTAATAAAGAGTCCCTCCTCAGCTCTCCTGTAGGTCCCTTTCAGGTCCTGGAAAGCTGCTATTAAGGTCTCCCCAGAACCTTCTCCAGGCTGAACAACCCCAACTCTCTCAGCCTGTCTTCATAGGAAAGGTGCTCCAGCCTTCCAGTCATCTTTGTGGCCCTTCGGTGGACCTGCTCCACCAAGTCCATGTTCTTCCTGTGTTGAGGACTGCAAAGACAGACACAGTGCTCCAGGGGGAGATCTCACCAGAGCAGACTAGAGGGTTAGAATTACCTCTCTCAACCTGTTGGCCATGCTTCTCTTGATGCAGCCCAGGATGCGGCCGGCTTTCTGGGTGAAGCTGAGCATGCTGCCTCCAGCACACTGTCCAACAGGAGACATGAACACAGTGGCCTAAAGTGGATTTGTAGGGAAGGCCACAGCAGATGGCAGGCATGTGATGGTGCTTTCCTGAATACGCTGTAATTCTCCCACACTTGTGTTGTGCAAATCATTAAACAATTCTCAGCATGAGATCTGAGATGTGAAGTGACTCCCTTGCCCCAAGAAGGAACCTTGTGGTTAATGGATTGTCCTGGAGGTAGCTGGTTTGGAACTCTGCAAGCTGAGAAAGGACCTGGTTATTCGTGCCCTGGCTGAAAACTGTGAGTATAGAGACAAAGCGTAAATAAATAAGTAGTGGAGGCAATGTCAGAGGCCTCACCACAGCATTTCCACCCCAAAGCAGTAGTGGTCAGCTGTGATCCATGCAGCTTTCCAGAAAGCATCACTCAGTCTGCAGGCCACTCCCTAGGGAATCTTTGGGAGTAGGCATTCAGTAGTACCAGAGGGAATAAATGTTTCAATCCCCATTCCTGGAAAAGAGGCACCACTTGTGGAGTAATTTCAGGGTCTTTGGGAAGACTCAAGGTATACATAATTGACTTAAAAGTCCACTTCAGTACCAAGAAGGGTGTCCATCCTCATCCTCTTCCTTGTGTGGGTACTAGGCTTCATGAAGCCTCATGAGCCACCCAGACAAGGAACAGATCCAGCTGCGAAACACCGGGGGAAAGGTATGATCAGCAGTTATGTTTGTTATGAGGGGAATGAGGAAAGAAAAAAATGTCTTGTCTTCTTTTTTTTTCTTCTTTTTTTTTTTTTTTCCCCAAGAGAAGCCTAAAGCACAGCCTGTACCTGTACACCACTCTGCTCTTGTTCAAGAAAAAGGCTACAGGATTTGGGAGAAGGGTAGAGTTTTCCTCTGAAGCACCTGCAGAGGTATAATTCAGGGTGGCATGCACAGGTGCTATGGCACAATAATAGAGTTCCCCCTTTTTGGTGTACGTTAGTTACATTGCTAGCACTTGGGTTTGGCTGGAATACCTGTTTCCAGGCACGGAGAGGAGAGAAAGAGGCGTGGGGATTATACAGTACCAGAAGAATGAAAGTGAAACAACTTTTGTGTTTGGATGGGGCCTGAGTGTCTGTCAGGAGCAGCAGCACAGTCTGGGAACTGTTTTTGCAGAGCCATGTGTTTCAGACTAATTCTGGGCTGTCGATCTGTGGCAGAGATAGCTTTTGTCACGTTTGGTAATTCCTTTTCTAATGCATTTTGATGGAGCAAGGTCCTACAATTGAAGGCATTTTGCTTTCCAGTCTATTGAGAAAGTCAAATGCTCCTAATTCCAGTTCCAAGAAGCCAGTTCCTCTGCGGCCACATCTTTCATCTCAAAAAGGAGCAGGGATAAACTGTCCCCCAGGCAGATTTGCAGAGTGACTGAGGTAGGATACGTAATGCATCCACCTGTCTTGTAAGCCATGTAAGAACCATCTCTCTTTCACTGACAAGGACCTTTTTCTTTTTTTTTCAACACATAAATGAAAACAAACCAAAAACCATGCAAAAAAGAGGGACTTCGGGACTTAGATAGATTACGTCCTTTTAAAGACACTGCCTAGTTGTAGCTCAAAAGCTTGTAAAACTTTGAACCAAAACTGGTTATGTTTTTTTCAGTACAATTTGAACACTGGGGCTGTGCAGGACATGGGAGGATCCAGCCTCCTTCAGCTCTGTAGCTAGGAAGGAGCTGATCTTGGTCATGGGTTTCTGGACCCAGCGTAGAAAATAGTCCTTCTCCCCTTCTCAGGAATCACCTGTACACCCAAAGGTGACACCAAGCTTTTCTCCTGCAGTGCGGGCAGAGGCCAGATGCCTGCTCCTTCCCATCACAAGGGGATGGGGAATGACAGCAGGGAGCAAGGGCTTGATCCTTCTCCAGGACTTTGCTACTACCTAAGAGTGCAGTGGCCAAATCATAGATTCATAGAATAGTTTGCTTTGGAAGGGACCTTAAAGATCATTGAATTCCAACTCCCCTGCCATGGGCAGGGACACCTCCCACTAGATCAGGTTGCTCAAAGCCCCATCCAGCCTGGTCTTAAACACTTCCAAGGATGGGGCAGCCATGCCAGTGTCTCACTACCCTCACAGAAAAGAGTTTCTTTCTAGTGTCTAATCTAAACCTCCCCTCTTTTAGTTTAAAACTGTTACCCTTTGTCCTATCACTTCATTCCCTGATAAATAGTCCCACCCCATCTCTCCTGCAGGTCCTCTTCAGGTGCTAGAAGGCCATTATAAGGTCTCCCTGGAGCCTTCTCATCTCCAGGTTTAACAACCCCAGCTCTCTCAATCTGTCCAAACAGGAGAGGTGCTCCAGCCCTCTGACCATCTTTGTGGCCTTCCACTGGATCCATTCCGCCAGGTCCACGTCCTTCCTGTGCTGAAATCACGTAAGGCCCCAGCTCCATCCATTCCCTGAGCTCGGGTCCTCCTGCACACACCTCCCTCCGCTGCATCTCCTTATGGGGCCACGGCAATTTGCCCTACTGTGCATAAAGGCATTATTCTAAATAATATTTAATAGACATAAATAACACTTTGTATAGATCCATGGTGCCATTTGAGTATGTAGCTGTCAAAATCTGATTTCTGATGCTGTTAATGACATCAGTGAAGAAGCAAACCTATTTATTTTTTAATTGCAGGAAAGAAATAACAATCACGTCTGCTTTTGGATAGGCCACAAGACCCGGGAAAACAGCTACTAACAACAGGATTTGCATTTGCAAGAAGCATTCCTGGTCATTTCCAGTATATTCTAATGAATTTTTTTAATGATGGTAACCCCTTCATAAATATGCCACAGTGTGGTAACGGCAGTTTAATCAGCGGGCTCTGGTGGAGAGTGAAATATCCAAATTACGTGATAAGCCTGAGTATCAAGTGTTCTGGGGAATACGCTCTTTTGGGACAGGGTGACCTTCACAACCACTTTTCGAGATCAGGCCCATAAAAACCTTTTTTAAAACCCCTGCAAATGAAATGAGCTACTGCAGCAGTCTGCAGGAGAGGACGGACTTGCAGTCAGAGGGGACAGAAGGCCACATGCGAGGAAATACAACTTAGCAGATGCTAATTCACATCTGTAAACTACAAAGTGTGCAAAACCAGATGGGATTGAATTCCTGTTCGACTTTAAAAGAAAATAATATTGTAGCAATATTGGTTTTATCACCCTTGGAGAAGGGCTCTCAGAGGGAACTGAATAGGGGCAGAGAAGATGAGACCTAGGATAAGGGCTCTCAGGGAGACCTTATCACTCTCTACCCCTGCCTGAAAGGAGGCTGTAGAGAGGCGGGGGTTGGTCTCTTCTCTCAAGTCACAGGTGACAGGAAAAGAGGAAATGGCCTCAAGTTGCACCAGGGCAGGTTCAGATTGGATATTGGGAAAGGTTTTTACACTGAAAAGGTTATCAAGCATTGGAATGGGCTGCACAGGGAGGTGGCTGAGGCACCATCCCTGGATGTAATTAAAAGACAGGTTGACATAATGCTCAGTGACATGATTTAGTGATGTTTTGTTTTAATCAGGGTTAGGTTGATGGTTGGACTAGATGATCTTAAAAGTCCCTTCCAACCTAGACCTAGACAATTCTACAATTCTAAGTCTAGGAGAAGCAGCAACAGCAGCAGCAGCACTGGCTGCAGATGCCCGGGAAGGTGCTACTGCCTGGGCTTCTGCTCCCAGCACTGTGATGGGAATGCAGCTACGTGGCAGAGCACACTTCTGCTTCAGCAACGTCACGACACACAGTCAGTGAGGAATCTTGCTGAAGTCTCAGTCGATTATTTTTATTGTTGTGGTTGCTTTCCAATAAACCTGTTTTAAGCATGCCAACCTCTCCAACATGCATGCCCACCTCTCCAGCATGCATGCCCAGTGGAGGCACTCAATGTTAATCTAAAGTGATACATTCCTGGATGTGCCTCAAATCTTCACACCAGTTTTTCGCTTGGAAAGGAGCGGGACACTTGAGAGGGTCAAGCCACAGTCTGCCCCAACCCTTCACCAAGTTCAGAGGAGTTGTGGTGCCAGGGTTCTTACCCCTGATGTGTAGATTGGCTCACCAGCTCCTCTTTTCCCCTGAAATCTGGCTTATCTCAGGTGGCAATCAGTCCTTTCCATTTTTTCCTTGTGATCTTCCCCATAATGGCTTTGGAGCCTGGATGCAAACACTTTTGTTCAAAATGCAAAGCGATAGCAGCAGATGCCTCTATAGACAGCAAAAGGCTTGAAGAAGGGCAGAGTAAATAAACAGCAAAAATTAAATATATAATATTGCCACACAGAGAGGAGCTTTCTCCTCAAAATGAAGCAATTAACATGTACGGACTCGTTCTGCCGGGCTGGGAGGAAGCAGGAGGCACGTTATTTAAACGAATTGCCGTGTAGCCCGTGATTATCATTAGGATTCATTCAAAGCCCGGCATTGAGTAGAGCTTCTGCTCTGCGGCTGGCTCCGGGCTGCCTCTCTATCAGTACCTATTGTTTCATAATCTCGCCATACTCGACGCTTTTTTTATCCCAACCAAGTCTGCCTTGTTTATTACCCTCCCCAGTGACTAAGCCGAAGCGGGCTTACAATGCACGGGCTTCATTCCACTCTTTCTCTTGTGCTAGCTGAAAGAGAGATGGCTTCTCCCCTAATTGCAGAGGATCTCTTCAGCTCTGCAATTTCTGTATTGAGAGCTTGTCTGGGGGAAGGCGCAGGGATACACACAAATCTGAGAACTCACCCACGGGGGAGATAATGGCTCTTTCCCTGCAGGCGTGGCAGAGGCCTCCTAAACACAGACAAGTTTCTGCAAGATGGATGAGAACTTCGCATGTGGCCCAGCAGCCACAGGTTTTTTCCTCCATCCCGGCTAGATGGTTCCCCTTTGCTGACAGCAGCCCAGCTCAGGTGGGGTGTCCTTGGCCAGATCTGGCCGTTCCTGGCCACACTCTGTCCAGGCAGCTCCCATGTGGGGTCAGCAGCTGGGACAGGGATGGGCTGCCATGGGCAGAGCTTGCCCCTTGCACAGGTACCACCACCATACGATTCCCACCAGGAAGAAATCACTCCAGTGTGATTCCCTCTCCCTTGCAGGTATTAGGAACAGTGTGGTGAGCAGGAACGGGGAAGTGTTTGTCCCCCTGCACTCAGCTCTGGTGAGGTCTCACCTCGAATATTGTGTCAGTTTTTGTCCCCTGACTCCAGGAAAGACATTGAGGTGGTGGAGTGAGTCCAGAGAAGGGCAACAAAGCTGGTGAGGGGTCTAGAGAACAAGTCTTACGAGGAGCAGCTGAGGTAGCTGGGGTTGTTCAGCCTGGAGAAAAGGAGGCTGAAGGGAGACCTTACCACTCTCTACAACTACCTGAAAGGAGGTTGCAGAGAGGCAAGGGTTAGTCTCTACTCCTAAATAAGAAGTGATAGGACAAGAGGAAATGGCCTCAAGTTGTGCCAGGGAAGGTTTAGATTGGATATTAGGAAAAATTTCTTCACAGATAAAGTTGTCAAACATTGGAGCAGGCTGCCCAGAGAAGTGATGGAATCACCATCCCTGGAGGTATTTAAGAGACAGATAGACATAGTGCTTAGGGACATGGTTTCGTGGTGGCTTTGTCAATGTTAGGTTGATGGTGGGACTCAATGATCTTAAAGGGCCCTTCCAACCTAGACAATTCTGTGATTTTAAGATGGGGCTTCTTGCAAATAGAAGCAAGTTTTTTAATACTTTTTCTCTCTCTATTATGATTTGGAACAACACTGACATCTTTTTGTTGTTTTGGGAGTATTGACATGACTGAGGGGGAATCTACTGTCCCGAATATCAGGGGGAGCAGCCTGGTCATCTCCAAGTAGCCTCAAAACCTTGTGTGGCCATCTTTCCTGTGGTATCTGTTGTGATGCCCCCCATGCTTTCAGCATCCTGTCGCAGGTGGGTTGCAGCACCAGGAATCCCATCTCCCTCGATTTCTTGCCTCACCCTTTCTTCTTTTCCAGAAATGTCTGTGCTTTCCAGCACCTGGGTCACCCCACTGCATGGACAGGTGGGTTCACAATCCCTCACCTCTCTCCTTCTTCCAGGAACACACTGCAAGACCACTTGTCCCTCCCGGAGAAAGCTGGCCCTGTCATCTTCCATGAGACCTCTGCATCTTGCCTATCGAAACCTCAAAATGACATTTTCAGGAGGAATTTGGAGCACCCCTGGGGTGGATTAAACCCAACTGGAGCTGGGTTGTGTTTTGCCTTTCGGCACGCTGTGCTTCAAAGATGCACCTCCACCCGTGATGCAAGGAAAGCGCAGCACTAGGTATATAAAATGCAAAATGTAACATAAAAAACCCCCATATTTCATATCTATGCCTGTATAAAAAAAACAACATAGATGATACAAATCTATATATACATGTGTATTTATATATGAAACCTATATTGATACTATGTAACATAACCCACAAATCTATGCTTCTATACTATGTTCATATATTTACATTTATAAAGATACATTAGGGCTATGCAATGTACTTAAATCACTGGTTTTAGCTCAGGTAAGACATTTTTCACACTAACCTTTTCCCACATGTCCAAGAAGAGAAGACCATGCCCAGAAGCGGACGACTGTGGTTTGTGTACCATGGGTGGGATTGGAGAGGGGGTCTTGGAGGGGTTTTGGCATGATGAGTGAGGAGAGCTTTAGCAAGAGCGGGGCTTTGCTTTAGATCATATCCCTTTATGTGAGGGGAGAAGACACTTCCTCAGCTTGCCCCGCTTGCTGGTGGCCGAAGCTGTCCCTCTGCAGATCAGGGCAACCTTGTGGTAGCCCAGATCAGACCATGACAGGAGGAGGACCATGTCCAGTAGGACAAGGAGCTGCACTCAGCATGATGAACTGTCATCCAAAGCAGGTCTCTGTGCTCCAGGCCCAGGGTGGGTTTGGCTGGGCTGCAGGTTGTTGGCTCTTGCTGCTTCTGTTTTCTAAGAGTGAGGTGCATCGATGCTGTGTCCCCAGGTCTTTGGAACCCTCTCCGAGCTTTGGCAGCAGCTTGGGCAGGATTTTGAGGTTCATAACTCTGGATTTAGGCTCATGAGCTGTGGGCTGATCTAACCACAGCTGCTAAACCTCCTCTGGACCAGGACCTTGGTACGGTGCACCCCAAAAGGTACCTTCCACTGCAAAACAACCACTGGCTACTATGGGACCTTGAAGGGACCAAGGATCATGTGTACCATGGCAGCTGGCCAGATATGCTCACCTGTGTTAAATCAGAAAGACACCAAGTTGTGAGAACTAAAAATAAACTCAAGTATCTAAGAAGGGGTTTTACCTTCAGTTTGAGCCTCGAGAGTGCAGCCAGCTGTGCTAACCCAGCTTTCCCGCCCTAAGGCTGCTGGAGTTAATACAGGCAGATGAAACCCCTAAATAGAGAGTGAGCGAGGAGAATGTAAGAACCAAAATAGCAGCATTTTGCCATTTCTGTTTTCTGAAGCATGCAGACACACGAACGAGGACGTCTTAAATCTGTACTCCCTCCAGAAGAGGAAAGCCACACACACGCACAAAAATATTAGCAGAAGTGTCTTACCTTCACTGAATGTTAATTTGCCCGTTTTCTCATCCTTATCCCTTCCAAATTTTTAAGTTCATGTTCATATTTTCTGACATTTCTAGGCATCACTTGTAACTGAATTTCATAGCAAGTGATTCCCCACAATGTATCACTTGTGGAAGAGAAGCCCAAGAAAGAAACTTAGGGCATTCCTGAAGATGGATGTTGCACACCTAATGATTAATCATAATATACATAAGAGAAAGAAAGGTGATGGCTACGCAAAGAGTAGCATATGGCAAATGATAGTGTAAACATTTTTCACTCAGCCTTTTTTGCTTTTTGTCTTGATAAGCATTTTGTTTCTTGGAATGTTAATATTGAGAGAGAATTAACTAAGAATAAATTACAAATCTATCAGCACAGAAGTACTGTGTTCCAGCAATTAGGTTGTAAAAAAGATACAAATAACTTCCTAGCTAGTTATTTCTAAATACTTGAAGTGAAATAGCAAATAGGCTTTAAATCAAACACCCCAGTGCCGATTGATTGATTGAATGATTGATCAATGTTAGCTTACATAGGCTTGAAGAGATTTTCTTCTTCCTCGATGAAAGGAGCGCTGTGATGTGGTGTTGACGAAGCAGGGGCTGAAAATGGTTTCTGGTGTCACCTGAGTTCAGCTTTCAGCTTCCTAAATTGCTTGCACAATCCCAGCTCCTGTGAGGGATTAACCTGCCACTCCACGTCCCCATGTCTCTCTCCGGGCCAGCTAGCTCTTGGCATGAAATCCACAGCTCCACTCATTGTGGTGATGCTCCTGGTACCTGCACAAACCCATCGGAGCTCACCCAACCTGGCATCTTGTGACCTGTGACCTGGCATAACCCAGCACATCAGTTTTTCTGGAATACTGGAGCTCTTCTTGTCATCTCCCTTTGCAGCAAGCCACAGCAGCATCTTTTGGAGACAGGCACATGGCACCTTACAGCCAACATGACACACCCCAGGCCACCATGTTGGCCCAAAACTGGTGGCCCCAGAGGGCTAGCCCTCATCCTCAGCTCACTGGAGAGGACAGACAGCACCATAAATCCTTGGGGTGGAGGTGCCCAGCTCTCGGCTCTGGGGTGCAATGCTCTATTACATACAAAGAACTTAATGGGAAGGGATGGGGACACCCAGGCACAGGAAGAAGCAGAGCAGCGTGGGGCAGTAGCTGGCACCCCACCAAGCACTAGGTGACCCCTGTAAGCATCATCCGGGCAGGAGTTGATCCAGGCTCCCTGAAAAGGCAGAGGCTTCAGAGACGCTCCTCCATCTTAAACCAGCCCCACCTTCTTCAGCACAAGCCTAAATCAGGGATGTAAGCAGTTAAATCCCTGTGCTTTTCTCAGGCAGGGTGTGATTTTACACAGCCCTGCCCTCTCCCTCTCCTTTCCGCCCCACAGCCTTAAGATCTTACCGTTTTCTTTCATTTCAACCGGGGTTTATTCAAAAGCAGAACAATTGCTCGCTAGCCAGCTTGAACAATTGTCAAATAACCTGTCACAACCAGGCAGAGAGGAAAAATGTCGGGGAGGGGGGTGGAAAATACCCTGCCTTCCCCTGCCAAGTGGCTTTCCAAAGCAATATCTGCTCCTCCAGCCGATTACGGGTGTCAGGTTGCTTCAGGATCCCTTGGTGATTTTATAGGATGATCCATCAAGGAAACACGTTACACAACTCTGAGCTCCTAAGTTTGTCTGGGCAGCTGCCAGATACGTACATGCAGAGATATAGCCCAGGCCACGGCCCTCCCCTTCCCATGGCAAAGTCACTTTGCTGGAGACCTGGGATGGGGAGTTTGTGGTCCACATCCTGCCTGCCTGCGCAGAGGTCCCATCCCTCATGGAGAGAAAACTTCGGAGGAGGAAGTGATGCTTTTTAGGGCAGCATCAGAGGAAAGATGTTAATCTACAGCAGCATGGCATCCTGGAGAAGGTCCTTTTCTCTGGGGTAAACTGCAAGTTCTCAGCTTAAGATATAGCGTATAGCTGTTAGATTTGTGGGGTGGGGTGGGTTTGGGGGGGATAAAACTCAAAATGTGGTAAAACTGAATGATTTTTCTATAACTTCATTTTTTTGTCACCCAGAAGAGGCACGTAAATGAAGTAGCTTTCCCCCACTGTCTTCCCCAGGCATGCTGATATTTGCTGTGCACCAGAAAGAACCCACGTGCTTCAGTGTCTTCCTTGTAAGCTCACCTAAAATCCAATGTTGTCAGCAGTTTGCCGTGTCCATCACCGGGAAGCACTGGGTGCACTGAAATAGTCATGCTGTTGTGAAACCGCTTTGGCATATAATTCCACAAGTGTTCCTGCTCGTTTAGCCTTTGCGTCCCGTGTTGCTCCAAGAGCCCTGAATGATTTTAAGAGGGTGACTCACACCCCTCAGCAATTTCCAAGGACAGTATTTTCCCTTTCAAATAATGAGTATGTGATTCATGGCCAATAATTTCATTGTTTCTATATAATTCTCTGCTGGGTCGAGGATATTTTAAGTCTTTGGCCCCAGACTATATGCAACCGTGTCAAGAGGCTGAAGGTGATGACGGGTACAGCCCATACCAACCATGCTCACTGCTCAGGTAGACTGATGTGTGGCAGCTAAAGGAGATAATTTAATCTTTAATCTTTCTACTTTCTCCCCAGTTTAAATCAATACCAAAAGCAGAGGGGATGCTCTTGTGATTTGGCTTGAATCTTCTTCTGATCTAGGTAAGCTGAGATGAGATCAGGCCTTTTTATGCCAGAGCATGTGGTTTCTTGTATATAACCCCCTCGTTTCAAGGGCAGGTTGGAGAAAGGAAGGGAAGGCAAAGTAAAAGCAGCAGCCCTGCAGTGACAAAGCCATTCCTGTGTTTCCTGGGGAAACCAGCTATGGGGTCTCATCAGAATGGTCCAAGAAAAACTACACCTGCCAAATTTGCCGTGAAGAAACTCAAGTGCAGCAAAACTGGTGCTCTTTTCAGGTCCTTGCTAAAATCTAAAGATAAAAGATGATGCTTGGAAAACTAATTACTCAAGCCTTAATTGGGTTCTTTGCTCTCCCCTGTTGCTGCCCAAGAAGATATTTGTAGGACCAGGGCAAGAGTTTTGCTGAATGCTGCAAGCCAAGTACTGTAGATGAGAATGGGAACTGCCAAGGTGACAAAGATGGGTCCCTGGTGACACCAAGTGCAGGGCAGATCATGGATCAGAGCAGACTCCATGCCTTCAGAGCTAAGCTATAGTTAAACTCATGGGGCAGCATTCAGAAGCAGACTGACACGGCGTTACCCATTATTTTAAAGGGTATATGGGAAAGGAAAGGTGGCAGCCAGACTAGGTATGAATCAATACAACCTTTGGACTCTGCTCTGGGTACCTTCTCCAGTTTTTGGCTTCTTGCAGGTGGGTTAAAAAGCCAACTCCTTGAGCTGTGGGCAGGCCCTGGGAAGTCACTGCTGTAATAGACTGGTTTGGACCTTCATTTACTCAGGTTGCTGCTGGTGTTTCACATACCCATCACCACAGCATCTTTCATCACCATGACTGTGAGACCTTTGTAGAGGCCTCCTGCTGATCTGCCAGAAATGCAACCAAGGCAGCAACTAAGGAGAGCTGATGAAAGGCACCTGCCCTTTAATTCATTTCTTGGCATCCTTTTGGGGAATGAACTGAAACATACATGCTAAATAATACTCACCATGAGGGATTTATTGCTTTTTTAATGGTATAAGAAACTTCCAAAAACTACAGCTCGCAATAACATGTGTATATTGGTCAATATATCTAAAACATGAAGTTTTAATAGCTGCATTCATCTTCCTGAATTGCATTTCAACTAGATTTACAAAATGTAATCGTATTTCACTCTCTCCCTACCAATATGGGATGATGATCTGCACAGAAATCTTATAATTTCTGCTTTAATTTTAAATGTAAAAGTTAAATATAAATGGAAGGTGAAGAGTGAGTGGCCTTCTTCCCTCCTCATAATCTGCAAGGACTTTCCCTCCAGCTTCCAGACCCCAATGTAAATTCCCCATGCTTGATCCCACTCAAAAATGTAACTGTAAATAATTAGGGAACCACCAGCAGTACCCAGCGAGGGTCTGAACAAAACCCCAAACATATGAGGCATCGCACCAGGTATTTGCATCTAACTGCATCTCGGTCTTCTCTTCTGAGCCACTGTAGTAAGCAGAGATGTTTATTCTGGCACTTTCCCCATAGCAACCTACGGGGTTTCAGATATAGCAGCCATCAGTCAATGCAGGCTGAGCGTATTTGGAGCAGAGAGACCCCCTGCACTGCTGTCACAGCTGTAAGCTTAAATTAAAAAGCACAGTTATCTTCTGTAGCCTGGAGCACCGTTATCTCTTCAAATACAAGGAAGCCCTGTTCCTTTTACACTGGTGGAGCAATGCCAGGGCTTTGCCAAGTATGCTCTAGACAAAATTTGTGAAATAAATAAATAAATAAAATCTGAGGCGCTAAGATAATTATCTGAACTCTCACTTATTCCCTGGAAGGACAGAAATCTGGCGGGAATTTTGGCAGGGCCAGCATAGATTTTCTGCCAGGGAAGGAATTCCCCACAGCCGGGAAGGCGGCTTTCGGTTTCTCTTCCACTTGGCCTCCCTCTTGTTTTAATACCGGCTCCCTGAGTGATGACAAGGGATGTGGCCATGCGCAGAGCAGAGGGGGACAGCAGCCCAGCGTTTCATCAAACCAGCAGCACTCCCACAGAGGGGCAAGAAGGAAGACATGGGTCTGCTGTGGAGCTCTCTGAAGGGAACCCACTCAGGAGTCCCCTCCAAGCAGAGGCCTCAGGTCACTATCATTTTTCAAAGTGGATGAAGAAATCTTGCAGTGTCTGGGGGTTTACTGCTCTTGTTTTCCCTCCATGCTTGAATTTACCTTGGCAAGAGGGGGAAATACTCAGCTGCGTTGCTGCAGGTTTGCTGGAGGGCTTCTGGGAGGCCCCAGTGGTCTCTTGCTTAGTAGTTGGACGAGGACAGGAACAGCCTGGGAAAAGAAACAAAACCCACCCTCTCTTCCTTTAATCTTTTCGCCCCTGGGTCAGTTCTCTCACCCGTGTCACCACCAGCCTGCCAACTGTCCGAAGGGAGCAGAACCAGCCTTGAAGGCTGGCAGGTGGGGGATGCCACTCCACGAGGCAACACCCTTCTCCCCACCTAAACAAATTGGTATAAAATAGCATTTTCAGCTATATTTTAGTAGCCACACCGGGCTGGCTGACACCCAGTTCAACTCAGCCAGATTTTACATCAACCGTGTTGAATCATTATAAAACTATTTGCAAACAAATGCTTACAAAAAGCTCCCTCCCCTCTCAGTTACTCCACACTCACATTTTTCACTTGTGTTATGTTGTCATTGTCATGCTTCAGCTTAGATAGAGCATTGCCAACTCTCATGCTGTTTGAGGTTGCACTTTAAATCCACTGCAGCTTGAGACAAGCAGTGAAGTAGGAAATACTGTGGTTTTCTTTTTCCCTTCCCTTCCCTTCCCTTCCCTTCCCTTCCCTTCCCTTCCCTTCCCTT
>VZTM01013403.1:90556-103181 GCA_013400555.1 Jacana jacana
CTTTTCTTCTTTCTTTTTCTCCCTCCCTCCCTCCCTCCCTTCCTTTCTTCTCTTTTCTCCTCTCACCTATTTTTTTCTGCCTTTCCTTGTCTCTGCCTGCTTTTTCTTCTTCCTTGCCTTGCTTTGACTTTTCCTTAAAACCATAGAATTATCTAGGTTGGAAGAGACCTTTAAGATTATGAAGTCCAACAATCAACCCAACACTGCCAAAACCACCACTAAACCATGTCCCTAAGCACTATGTCTACCCATCTTTTAAATACCTCCAGAGACAGTAACCCAACCACTTCTCTGGGCAGCCTGTTCCAATGTTTGACAACTTTTTCTGTGAAGAAATTTTTCCTAATATCCAATTTAAACCTCCCCTGGCACAATTTAAGGACATTTCCTCTTGTTCTATCACCTGTGACTTGGGAGACCAACCCCTGTCTCTCTACAACCTCCTTTCAGGTAGTGGTAGAGAGTGACAAGGTCTCCCCTCAGCCTCCTTTTCTCCAGGATAAACACCAGTTCCATCAGCTGCTCCTTGTCCTTTCCTTCCTTGACTTTTCATTTCCTTGCCCTCCTTTCTTTTGCTTTGCCTTGCCTTGCCTTCTTCTTGCCTGGCCTTGTCCCTTACCTTTTTCTTTTCCTTACAATGATGAAGAAAAGATGAAAAATCCCTCCCAGGCTCACCCTGAAAATAAAGCCAAACTCAGGACTGGCTTAGCTCCACATCTGCTGCTAGAAACCAGCAGTTGGGGAGTCCAGTTTCACCAGTGGGGCAGATGTCCCTGCTCTGGGGTGACAGCATCTGTTGATGGCAGGATGGCAGTCGGCTGCAGCAGTGCCTCTGGGATGCAGCTGGACACCTTATGCTGAGCTTGGAAGTGACAGACCCTGATCTTCTTCTCTGTCAGGGCCCCAGCAAGTTGGCACAGCATGTGGCATTGCTCCACCCTTGCCAGTGAGCTGTGGGGTCTTGATATCCTCAGCCAAGTCCCATAGCAATGCACCAGGGTGCCCTTGTGCCAGCTGGCCTGTGAGAGCCAAGCAAGGAGCTGAAGACACTTGCATTTAAGCAAGCTCGCTCGCAGCTGGTGAGATGCCATTGTAGCAAGCGGTTGTCGTCACCAGCTCTGCTGGTTGCGATAATAAAAAGAGACAATTTAGAGCTGTACAGCTCCAACTGGGAGTGTTTCCCAGCTTCTGGCTCTGTGTGTGCTTCTCAGCCATGCCCCAGATTCGCTCTGTCGTACAGAGTCTGAAGTGCCTCAACCTGTCTGACATGTCTGCAGCTCTGCAGCCTTCTCACCACTCTGTGTCTCCCCCTCCACTGTGATGCTGGGTTCTCTCCTGCGCCTGGGTGGTGGTTTTACCCTGCCAACTGTTTGAGTTCTCCCTGGCCACCAGTTTGAGAATCATCTTCCTTTCCTGCCTATCTTCCTATTCTCAGGTTGTCACACTCAGCTTACGGTAGGGGACCTGACAAAATGCAGGCAAAAAGCTTCACAAGCAACCAGTATGCCCCATCAGCAGTGTGCTCTCGTCAGCCTTAACATCTTTCTAAGCAGGAACAACCAACAAGGAGTTTGAGAGGGTGAAAAAAAAATATTAAAAAATACATATAGTTACCATGGGAAATTTTTCTGCAGGGAGGGCACCCATGTCACCAGAGAGAATGCCTGGGTGAGAACATTCCTCTGGGGACCTCCTATTCCTTCTTGTCCCAGCAGGTCATGGGGTTGTGTTTTCCTTTCCCTTCACTGTCTCTCCTTTTATGCTTTTATTTTTCCTCAAAAGCAGCTATTACCTCTGGAGTCAATGCACAACACCAGCTACAGACCCCATGAATAAATCTATGTGCAGATCTGTCTGTCTCCACACAACAACCTGGGGGAGGTTGTGGGCCACTGAGCACCAGCCAACAGGGGAGCACCAATGAGAAATGGTGCCCATCTTCCCCTGGGATGCAGTGCCCACCAGGCTTTGGCATGCCTGTGTTGGGATTACATGGCGGGCAGGCTCCAGGAGTGATACAGAACCTGGTGACCAGGAGACAAGGTCCATGTGATACCCGATGACCTGCAGGAAGAGATCCATCCAGGACCAGCCCTGCTGGAGCACCCTCACAGAACCAAATCAAGGTCCACCAGAAAAGCAGAGAGCTGTGAGCAAGTAAGTTGCCTGTGTAGTCGGTTCTTCCTTCACTGTACATTATCTTTCAACCCTTAAGGCAGCATCAGGGATGAAACCTAATTCCTATTCCTACCCAAGACAACTCACAAGGCTTCCCATTTTGATTAACAGCTCCAGTCCAAAAGGGAGCACGTGAATATACAAAATGAGGTTAGGATTCATTTTCCTGCCTCTCCTCTCCTGTGACACCATTTCAGTGGTATTTTTGCTGGGAAGCCTGATGCCTAATGGGTTCCTGGTGCACGTGAGCCACATCAGGTATCATTAGAAAGCCACTCAAAAGGATGAATGCAAGCCTGGTTTAAAAAGTGACAATGTAAAAATAGCATTCCCTCACTTAACATATCTGACTGAGCAGGGCAGATATCTATGTGGCCTCAGAAAATAGGTATTTACTCTCATGACCAACCCAAAACCCTCTCCCTGCAAGCACACACCCATATGCTTAGCCTTACGCATGTGTGGCGTCTGATTATTCAGTCAAAATAGCTGTGCACATTGTTATTTTCAGGATTTGAGAAGTTATTGCCATGGGGACTGGAGATCCAAATAGATCCTGAGATCAGATCACAGCAGGTTTGAAAATAAAACTGCCATTTCTGCCAATAATCATGTGAAAGTGGCTTCAATGTGTAAGTGTGGGGACTCGCCACTTTGGTGACTTCTTACAAATTGAAGTTACAGAAACAAGAGGAATATTACATGTTGTTTGTAACAGCCTGGTACCACGTGTATAATTCTTTGTGGGCTATAAATATGCAACGGATCTCCTCAAACAAGCAGGGGATGGTGGTGCTAGCCAGCTGTAGTGGGTCTGTGCTGGTACCAGAAGCATAACTACACCGGAATTTTCCTCCATCGAGGCACAGAAAAGGGAAGCGTCTCCTGTTCCACATTCACAGAGCAGCGCTCTATGAGTTCCTTATCTCTGCAGCAAGACAAGCTGTTATACAGAGAGAGAGAGGTATAAATAAAATAAAAATATACATACACACATAGGCTTATACCAGAGGAGTAACTAGAACTTGTTCTGCGGAATAGCAGCTATTGGAATCTGCCTCTACCTCTATGTAATCTCTGCAGGGAAGCGATCTCAGGCTGCGCTGTCGGCTCTGGCAAATGAAGCGATGTCAGGGCAGGCTAATGCTGGGATATGAGAAGAGGAAAGAAAATCCGCCTTTCTCAGGATGCTGTCATCAGGGCTGCATTAACCGGGGATGGAGACAGCCTGCTCCGGGGGGGTGCGGGGAGGCGCTTGGTTGCACAACGTGCNATCCACCTCAGTAAATCTGTGCATTGTCTGTCATAATTATGTGCATTCAATTGCCTTTACTTATACATAAAGTTCTCAATCTGCGT
The DNA here is from genome assembly GCA_013400555.1 of Jacana jacana. Classification (NCBI taxonomy): domain Eukaryota; kingdom Metazoa; phylum Chordata; class Aves; order Charadriiformes; family Jacanidae; genus Jacana; species Jacana jacana. The sequence continues at coordinate 94,094 of VZTM01013403.1, forward strand.
GAATGAAAAGAGATCAGATCCAAGTGAAGGCCCCTGATAACCTTTAACAATTACAGAATTACAGAATGATACATGGTTGGAAGGGACCTCCTGAGACCATCCAGTCCAACCCCCCTGCCAAAGCAGGTCCACCTAGAGCAGGTTGCACAGGAACATGTCCAGGCTGGTTTTTGGATGTCTCCAGGGACAGAGACTCCACCATCTCTCTGGGAAGCCTGTTCCAGTGCTCTGCCACCCTCAGAGTGAAGAAGTTCTTCCTCATGTTTAGATGGAACTTCTTATGTTCCAGTTTGTGCCCATTACCTCTCGTCCTGTCACTGGGCACCAGGGAAAAAAGACTGGCCCCTTCCTCTTGTCACCCACCCTTTAAGTATTTATAGGCCTAACAGTATTTTGGTGTCACTGCAATTCTATTTCAAGACACTTCTGCTAAAAAGATGCCTGCTTTCTGCATTGCAGGCATAAGTCCTGCAGCTTTCAGTAACCGTGTTTACAAAAAAACCCACCCCTGTGTCGTTAAGGTGTGCCAAAATCGGAAAAGCGTCATCCTTGCTTTATTATGGTGTGGTGGGTCAACCCTGGCTAGATGCCAGGTCCCCACCAAAGTCACTCTGTCACTTCCGCTCCTCAATGGGACAGAGGGAACAACATATGACAAAAGGCTCGTGGGTCGAGGTAAGGTCAGGGAGAGCACTCACAAATTACCATCACGGGAAAAACAGACTCACCTTGGGAAATTTAATTTAATTTATTGCAAATAAAATCAGAGCAGAATAATGAGAAATAAACCAAATTCTAAAACAACTCCTCCCTCATTCTTTCCACGCTCAAGTTCACTCACGATTTATCTACCTCCTTATCCTGCAGCGGTGCAGGGAGATGGGGAATGGGAATTATGGTCAGTTCATCACACTTTGCCTCTGCTGATCATCTCAGGGGGAGGACTCCTCACGTTCTTCCCCTGTTCCAGCCTGGGATCCAGTCTTCACAAACTGCTCCAGTGTGGGTCCTTTCCATGGGATGCAGTCATTCAGGAACAGACTACACCAACGTGTGTCTCCCACAGGGTCATAAGTCCTGTCAGCAAACCTGCTCCAGCGTGTGCTCTTCTCTCTATGGGTCCGGAGGTCCTGCCAGGAGACAGCTCCAGTGTGGGCTTCCCACAGGGTCACAGCCTCCTTTGGGCATTCACCTTCCGTGGTGTGCAGTCCTCCACTTGCTGCAGGTGAACATCTGCTCCACCATGGGCCTCCATGGGCTGCAGGGGGCCAGCTTGCTTCACCATGGTCCTCACCATGGGCTGTGGTGAAGTCTCTGCTCCGGCACCTGGAGCACCTCCTCCCCTTCCTTCACTAACCTTGGTGTCTGCAAAACTGCTTCTCTCACAGATGCTCACTCCTCTCTTGGGCTGCCCTTGCCCAGCAGTTTTTTCTCCTTCTTAAATATCTTATCCCAGAGGCACCACCACTGTTTCTGACAGGCTCGGTCTCAGCCAGTGGTGGGTCCGTTTTGGAGCCAGCTGGTCTATTGGACATAGGGGAAGCTTCTAGCAACTTCTCACAGAAGACACCCCTGTAGCTCTCCTGCTAAAAAGCCTTGCCATGCAAATCCTGTACAGATGGGTAAATACATCTGGCTTGGTGGATCAAATGACCATTTCCCTACCTAAACATGGACATTAATGTATCACTCGCTACCTGTTCAAAACAGCAGCGTCACAGCACCATGGTGTTTAGGAATCTGGCTGTACATGGGCTTTCAGCATAGCTGTGCATTATGATTTGGGGGGTGTCAAAGGCCACTCCAGACACAGTTTGGGTGTCTAACTCTGAGTTCCAGGGCTCCAAAGTCCCTCACCCACTGTCTGACACTCTACACCTCACCACAGTCCCCACAGCCTGCATGATGGCTTCAAGGACTCCTCTTGGCTAGAGGATGCACAAAGAAAGGGTTCTCCCAGTGGCATTGGTACAGGCTGGCACTGCCATGGCTTGATGGTCCTGCTTCACTGGCCACGAGGGACACCTGGGAAGCCACACATGACAATAGAGTTGACCACCTGCACCACACCCCCAGGGTAACAACATGTGGACTTGCACCACCAAGGATATTACTGAGAAGCAGTGACTCTACCCTCCTGTGTGCCATGATGCAGAAGTAATCCTCTCCTGCTCCAGGTGAGGAATGTGGTACCCCATACTCTGTGACTTGCATGTTTGAAGGGGGGATCTTTATTTCCCAAATAGGATGACGTTATTTACCTGGTTGCAGACCACTTCTGCAGTTATCTCCTTCCCAGGCATGCTTCCCTCTTGCTGTCTCTACTACTTTATTCAGCGCATCCATAATGAAGAGAAGAAAGAAAACCCCCAATTATGCCAATTAAATTATCCACTTTGAAATATAAATTAAGAGAGCCATTATGCAGACAGTCGCTTCCAGGTCCTCAGGGACCTTTCCTCTAAACTACATCCCTTTGCTATCTCCTTGAGGCCCAACATAGTCTGCATCAGGTATTTCCTGGCCTTTTTTAGCTCTGGGGTTGTGCTTCACCTGGTGCATTGCTGGGTTGCCCATGCCAAAGGCTCTGGGACATGGACCAGACTGCCCAGAGCTCTTCCTACCAGGAAAACAAGCGAGCCCATCAGGTTTTGCTGTTCGTGGCATAGCCCAGCCCAGCCTTCTGAGCACCAGCATCCTAAGGCCAAAGCATCAGAGGCTGGTGGACCCATGGCTATGCAAACAGTATCTCAGGAGCTTTGCTTATATTGAAGCTTTCGGCAGGATGGCATTCTGGCTCCTGATCACCATCTGCCTTAAACTTGGGAAAGCTGCCCAGGCCCTGTTGCTAGTCTCTGTGATCCCTCAGGTTCTGCAGCAGCCTGGAGCTCAGACATCAGGAGAAAAGGCTGTCTTCACCTCCAGGTGGGTGCCCAAGCCTTGAGCACACCCCCCTCCTCTTGGGACGTAGGCTGCCTGGGCCCAGGGCCAGCTTTGACAGTGCAGCTGGCTGGCCTTGAATCAAAGAGCTGTTTGAGAACAAGCTGTGAGGAGCCTCATCAGGAACTCACTCCCCTTATCTTGGGAACTGCTTTTAAGGCAGGCTCTTGCCCTCAGTGTCTGCCTGAGCTATACTGAAGCTATGCCCGTACCTGGCCATATAACTTACCAGTCCAGGGATCCTGATGTGATCTGGGACCTGCCTCATCACTATGGGCTTGTCTGGTGGGGCTTTTGACTGACCTCAGCTACTATCACCCAACCAAGCTCTTCTTGCTTGGGTATTGTGGCAGCAGGCCCTTGTTCATTAAGCCCTTGCCGCATACCCGCCTCATCGTCACCCTCAAGCACAGCTCATCTTCTTGTATGGAGCTGCCTAACATTGGGAAACAGCAGAAGATGAGGAATCAGTGTGTACTCACTATGAGGTTTCTTGTGAGAATAGTGGAGGAGGAAAGTGATGCTTTGTCCCAGAAGGAGCTTCCCCTAATTCTCCTCCCAGTCAAAGTGTGGACAAAGATGCTGAGACATCAAATTGGCTCAGACTAAACACAGAGGGCCTATGAATAAACAGAGGTTTTACGGTTCCTCCCTCACTAACACTGTCCCCCAGAGTCTGGAAATGTTAGCAGACCAGCCAGCTGCTCCCTCAATGCTACTGTTCCTGGTCTGCAGATAATGAGGCATTTATAACTCCTGACCTTGGGCCGGTCACTGTTTCTTCCAAAGCCAGCCTCATGCCAGCTTCTTCAGCAGACCTTTGTGTGGCTAGGTCCATTGTTGAAGGACTGGGAAAGGTCATCAGAGAGCCATTGTATCCAGGGCAGGGATTTCTTGTTTGCACCATCCTAGCCTGTGGTTGGAGTATTCTGCCAAAAAAAACCAACGCACCCATGGGGGTTTCACCCCAGAGTGGAGTCTGACTCAAGGTAAGCTGCCTCCAGAGTGGATGACTGGAGAACCCAGACCTTGGTGTAAAAGGGGGTAAAGTAGCAACTGGACAGGACAGTGACAGACATAACATAACTACTATGAAAATGAAGGATGACATTGTACCTTGAGTGTATTCAGGTGCCAACTTCATAGTGATATGGATCACTGAGCACTAATTCGCTGGTGTAAATATAAGAACTGTTCTGGGTAGGACCCAAAGCTGTCTTTTTCAGTATTGCATCTCCAACAGATGACTTAAGAAAAGCATAACAACAGTAAAAAATGCAATGCTTCCCCCAACATTTTTCCAGCTTTCAACCATTTTCAGACTAGGCGTTTCCTGACTTGGGTTTGGAGCTTTGTACACAGCAATTTTCCATGGGCTTCTTTTTGGTGGACTCATCTCAACTCTCCTTGAGTGCATGTTACCTCTTCACATCCAAAGTATTTGATGGCAGCCTTTGACAAAGCTAGAGTCTTTACCAGAATTTACCTCACATTCACTACAAGACCTTAGTTACCATGAAGTAAGAACATAGCTCTTTTCCTGTGCAATTTTGACTCCAGTGTCGGAGAGAACTACAAAAGTGCATTAATTGTCTCAGCAGACCGATACATGTATCTTAAAGGAAAATGAATCATAGAATCACAGAATCATTTTGGTTGGAAGAGACCCTTGGGATCATTGAGTCCAGCCATCAGCCCTACCATACAAACTCCTCCCCTACACCATATCCCTCAACACCACATCTAATCTACTCTTAAACACAGTCAGGGATGGTGACTCCACCACCTCCCTGGGCAGCCCATTCCAGTGACTGACCACTCTTTCCGTGAAGAATTGTTTCCTATTGTCAAACCTAAACCTACCCAGCTGCAGCTTGAAGACATTCCCTCTTGTTCTATCACTAATTGCCCGCAAGAAGAGACCAGCACCAACCTCTGTACAATGTCCTTTCAAGCAGTTGTAGAGAGTGATGAGGTCTCCCCTCAGCCTCCTCTTCCTCAAACTAAACAGTCCCAGCTCCCTCAATCGTTCCTCATAAGATTTATTCTCGAGCCCTTTCACCAGCTTTGTTGCCCTCCTCTGCACTCGCTCCAGCACCTCGAGATCTCTCTAGTGCTGAGGTGCCCAGAACTGGACACAAGACTCAAGGTGTGACCTCACCAGTGATGAGTACTGGGGGACAATCACCTCCCTACTTCTGCTGGTCACACTGTTTCTTATACAAGCCAGAATGCCATTGGCCTTCTTGGCCACCTGGGCACACTGCTGGCTCATGTTCAGCCGCTTGTCAATGAGCACACCCAGGTCCTTTTCCACCAGGCAGCTCTCCAGCCACACTTCCCCAAGCCTGTAGCGATGCATGGGGTTGGTGTGGCCCCAAGAATGTCAGAGGCTTTATCTGTAGGAGACTTTGTCTTGGTTTCCTTTAGGTGTTACTCACCCCTCTTTGTCACAGAGCAACACCTGATGAGATGCTCCTCAGCCGGTTGCTGGAGAGCTGTACTACTATGATGGGGATAGCTGTAGACGAAGCAGGCAGGGACCCTGGCAGTGTGTGTGACTGAACCTGTCTAACAGACACAAGAACGCAAGGCATGAAAGTTAATGTCTGGTGAGAGTTAGAGCACATGAATAGTGGCAAATTTTGTAGGAAAAATCTTTCGCTCTGCCATGCCAATGGCACTCCGTGGCTACAGCTGTCAGAGATGCTTAGGTGTCCCGTTTTGAGATGGGCAAAGCAAGACATGAGACTCAGGAGTAGTTTAGGTTGACTCAAAGGCTTAAACAACTGCCCTTGTACCTTTCTGTGATTACAAGTTGCATGATTTTACAGATTGTTCTTGACAGGTGGTCTACAGCCAAGTCAGCAGTGGTGGTTTAAGATGATACCACCCCGTCAGCTGCTTTACTCTGCTGGGAGCAGCAGGAGACATTCACACCTCCTCCACACCACAGGTCTTCAGCTGCTCACAGCTGTGAACAGGGAGAATGAGGAGCTGACACACATTTTATTTTCTTCTCCTGCCTCACCTTCTAACATCTGCTAGCAGGGTGGGGACCGACAACAGGTAGCATCTTAAAGCACTGCACCTAAATCTCCCCAGTCCTTCTTGGAGGGACTGCCAGCAAGAGCGTGACTTGGATTCATTAAATTTCTTTTACATGCTGGTGTTCTTGCAGCTGCATCAACTGGTGGATAGAAACAAAATCACTGGCTGCAAAAGAGTAAGTGACCAGTTGCTGTGGGCTAAGTGGTCTCTGACTCTGCAGCTGTAGCTGGGGTCCTGAGCTGATCCCCTGGACTTCCCAAAATATGGTAATATCACCTGGTGGTTTCATTTTGTTTTGCTGAAGACAGCAGGTCATCCCAGAAACATGCACAGCTCAACTCCACCCAGTAACGGGACACACAAAGAGTTGTTATAGTCCCACATCTTTGAATTATGAAAGATCTTTCCCCCCCATAGCTCTTTAAGCTATGAAGTTTATGTTCCCAGGGCACTGAAGGCACCTACAGACCTCACTGGCCCTAACCAGCCTCTTTTCCTCCCTTTCACCCCTTTCCATCACCCAGGAGCCCCATTTAAGCCCGGCCAGGACATCAGTCTGCGCATCAGGGCCAGGGCTGTGGTGGAGCTGGAGACCAGCACCACTGGCAGCATTGCTGGTGCAAGAGGCTGAAATGGAGCGTAGGGAGACTGCTCAGGGCCTGTAAATCCTATTAGTATGCTTAGAGCCCTGACATATATCTTGCAGGTCTTCGTGACAAGAACACATTGATATAAAGCTCATATGGTGATGAGAATGGCCACCCTGAACCACATGGTTCATTCAGTTTTCAAAGCAGCAAAGTACTCATTCTTTATATTTTAACAGTGTCTGTTAATTACAGTGCCAAAAAATAGTATTTGCTTAACTGCATCAAAATGTTTTCACTCTGAGTACATTAAAGTTTAATTATCTAGTCAAGATCTCCACCAAGAAGCTTTATTCAGGCAGTAAAACTAATCAAACTTCCATGTTGCTCTGTCTAGGAGGCGTTCAATTCCTGAGTGTCTACTAAGACTAATGAAATGCAATATAGAAACTCTGAAAGGCTTTCATCATGGATAGGAAAAAAAAATGGGAAAGAAAAGACATCACCACAGTTGTATCTATAATTCCTATCTAGTGGAATGGGTATAGATTTATGGATTGGTAGATTGAGTTATCCCAGTCTGGAGGCACTCCATTTTTTATTTGCAAGTTTTCCTTTTACTTTACAGATTACAGCTGGATGGAGCTGAACAAAGCTCTTTTGTTCCTGGTAAGGGTGGGCAGCTCCTTCAGAGGATAAGTGCAACACCTCTGTCTGGCAGGGATGGGACTGACATTGCTCTGATGTCCTAGCATGCCTGAGTAAGCCACAGCTACGGTTACCTTCCTTGGCAGGTAAAACAAAGTTCTCAGCTGCTGAATCTGTTTTAGCAGCTCCCTAGAAGGCAGCTGGGCAGCTGGATCCAATTCTCCTTCAAAAGAGCAAGTGCCAGAGCCTGGAAGCCATCTCTGATGTGTCTTGACAACACTCTGGTCACATCGGTCGTGCCATTTGGGCTTTGCCCGCTCCTGGCTCTTTCTTCCCTTCCATTTCTAACAATAAGGGTGCAGCACACCCAGACAAAGCCGTTGGGGAAAAGGCAGAGAGGAACGTGCATTGGGAGCTAAAACTACTTGGATACGAGAGGGATGGAAATGCTACATTGATCCCTCAGATAAGAACATTTGGCACGCAGCTGAACGACAGCGAAGAAGAGCATTAGTCTTCCAGATTTTTATTCATCTCCATCAGGCTGCAAGCCTTGTTTTGCCAGAACTGTGAGTTACAAGTTACAGTCATTTGAATGATATAAAGAGGGACTGGGGGGAGGCAATTAAAAAGCTGAGCTGTCAATTAGAGGGAGAGACTCTGAAAGAGGTCTGTGAAAAGCTTATATATAGCTATAAGGGTCTGCTGCAGAACCTGATGTGGTGTAAGATGAGCTAGATAGGAACTCTACATGTTTTTGGTATTTTGGCGGTTCAGTTTTCTTGGGTACTTTTCTTCCAAGGCAATAATACTGTGCTTTAGGGAAAGTGTTAGATGGCTGCTTACTGCTGTCTACAACTACCTTACATCACCCCTGCACATCCTCTTTTCTAGCCTGAAAATACTAGGTGCGACTTCGAAGCGCCGTGTTTGACCTCACCTGTAGATCTGGAGGTCCTGGGTCTGTTTACAGCGCAGACAACTACTGCCCCGGCGGCACTAACAACTTGTTTGCAGGAATTTTGACGGCTTGAGGACAATTCGGTCCACTGGTGCCCTGCATTATGGTAGACACAACGCCCTGTGTGCTGGTGTGGTGCACAGGGCGCATGTGCTGAGCGCTGGATTTGCTCTCCAGGGAGGGCTCTCTTGCACGGTGGGCCAGCTGAAGGAGACTCCCAGACTCCCAGAATGTCTGGATTTGCTGGATGCTTGTTTTGTCGCATTTCCCGCCCTCCCCACCCCAGTGACATACAGTCACTTTCCTGCAGTCACTGGGGGCAGACACACCAAGGCTGGCTTGGTGGGTGAGCCCCACCAGGGAGGTCCCACATCCTGCCTTTGGAAGGGTAAAACCACCGCTAAGAAGGGCATGAAGGCCTGAAGGGCATGAAGAGCTTCCCGCTGGCTGGGGCGGCCCTGATCCCACCACAGCTCCCCTCTGAGGGTTTATCCCGACGGGGGTGGTAAGGCTCTGGGCCCCTTCCAGAACACGAGACTACCGGGGAGCGTATTCTCGGCCCTCGACCCTTCCCGGAGCCACACGGCGTCCTAGCACCGAGCCAGAACTCCCTCAACCCGGCAGAGCGCGCTCCCTCCCGCTCCACGTGCCAGGCCGCCGCCCGCGCCCAGCGGGACTGCAACCCCCAGCATGCAGAGCGGCGGAGGGGAGGGAAGGGAAAGGGGGCGGGGACAGGCGGGGCGAAAGTTCCGCGCCCGCCCATTGGCGGAGCCCGTCACGTGCGCTCGGCGGCCGCCCTCTCGGCCCCCCACCCCCCCCCACCCCGTCACTCAGCAACGGCCCCTCGCGCTCGTCACAGAGCGACCCGCTTTCCTCCCGCCCCCCTCTCGTCCCTCCTCCT
>VZTM01013403.1:103475-166977 GCA_013400555.1 Jacana jacana
TCGGGGCTGGGATGGGGCGGACAATGGTGCCGGCTGCCTTTTGTGCCAGTCCCTCCGGGCGGTAATAGCCCTTTCCGCCGGGGCCAGGGGCTGCCCTGGCCGGCCCCCCGCCCTGCCCCGCCGTGCCGCTGCCGCAGGCGGAGGACAGGGAGGCCTGGTGCTGGAGGCAGGGGCCGCTCCCACGCTCCGATCTGCCTTTTTTCTTTTTCTTTTATTTTCTTTTTTTAATCCCCGGTGCAGTGGTCGATTTTGCTCCTTGTACAGCCTTAAATCAACCTCTTTTTTTTGTTTTTTCCCCTCTTTTTTGTTTTTGGAATGCTGATAGGCACATAAGTAATCGTCTGCTGGGCGTCTCCGGCTAAATCGGGAAGGAGGAGTGCGGTGCTTACTTAGGCTCATGGGGTAGTACTTCACTCCCCCGAATTCGAGAGCCCGCCGGGTGATTAGAAGCTTGTTCCCTGGAGATGTTCCCAAAGGTCTGCTGAATCTCTGTGTCGATACCGGAGACATCTTCGGTTCTAGTGGCAGTGGAAAAGGGGAGGAAATCCTAAATCTTGTGTTTAAGGTTCTGCGATAGGAAAGGAAGGGGGAGGGAGTTCTGAAATCAGACGGGGATTGAAATCGGATTAGGATTTGCCAGAGTGAAAATCTAAATATGTGTCAGATTACTTTGGCTTCACCTGAGGGTCTTGTCCATGCCTGTCTTGATTTTTATCCCACAAATTCACCTTTGTAATCAATAGGGCTGGAATTTTAGCCCTTTGAAAGTACATTTTGTATTTTAGCAGAATTCACACCTCTGCTGCTATTGTTTGGGTGGAGACAATTTTATGCAGGTCAGGCTTAGCAGCAGCAGTGTCTTTAAGATGACATTCACAGTGTAAACTAATCTTATCTTAATTTTTCCTGAACTTGGCGACAGTGAATCTTTCTCACAGAAAATATTGTATGTAAAGAGTATGATAACTTCAGCACTTATGGCTAACATTAGTAAATGTTAGAAAGTAACTAAAAATTGCCCATCCTTCTGTTGAGCAGTTGCTTTTCAGGGTAAGGAGGAGGCGTGGTGGGTTTCTTTTTCCCCTTATCATCCAGTGAGACTCTTCCTGCTGCTTCTCATTCATTTTGTCCTTGTCTCATCTCCTCGTATTGGTTACTGGCTTTGTTGTGGCTTTCTCAGTCGCTGGCCTGAATCCATCAGAGCTCTAAACAGGGAAAGGTTAGGTATGTTCATGCCTAGTGTGAACTGATCTGTCATCCCTACTTGCTTATATTATAGCATGCCCAACACTAGGGGAATTAAATATCTACCTCTGTGAAAGGGCATTGACTGCCCAAGCTTTACTGAAATTAGTTACACCAGACCAGCTAAGGTAGCTTAGCTTTCATTTCTTCCCAAAGGGGAGTAATTATTTTGGAATAGGGTATTTGCTGTTATGGAGAAGCCTGTCCTCTAGGGTAATCTTCCAGTATGCTGACTGACTTCCTTTTGTCACTGAGCCTAAGACTCTTTGGCAGATAGCGCCAACAATGTTAATGTGATTACAGCTTTCATCCATCTTTTTGCAAAGAGTTCAAATCTAAGAAGCATCTTTCTTTTGGGGGCAACAAACAGATGAAGCACAGCAGTATGTAAAAGTTGTATACTCATGGAGATGGGCTAAAATGATATAAATGCATCCGTGTCTTTCAGACCACACATTAAGTGCCTGAAATTTTCTACTGCACCCCCTTTTTGACTCTTTCTTGATCATGATGCTTATTTAAAGTTCATGTTAAAAGTACCCTTCCAAGTGAACTTTATCTAACCTAAATCTCTAGAAGTAAAGCAGCGTAAGTTAAGTTTATGGTGGAGGATGAGGGTGCGCAGCAGTGCTATATAATTGCTATTATTTACTGTGCTTCTCTTGAGATACTGCTACACAGGCTGACCTGCTGATTGCAGTTTGTCTGCATTGAGTGAAAGTTATCAGTTCTCCACAAAATGTTCTTTTGTTTGTTTGGTTTTTTTTTTTTTTTTCCTAAATCAAATATTATAAGCAATTAATCTGTCAGCTATTAAATACACTTGTTTTGGTCCCTGTGCACCAATAAAGAGTTTTATGTAGAGATCCCGCCTCCAATTTTCAGTGTGTAACTTTGGAAACCAGGAGGCATCAGTGCTATCATTGACAAAACACGGAGATTCAGGGCAATGCCAAATTCCACCAGTGAGAAAATAAGTGGTTAGGATGATGAAGGAATAAATTCTGGTCTGATATCTAGATTATATCCTTTGGAAAATCGGAAATATTTGAAGCTGTATGCTCCCAAGCTTAGCTTCAAAACAGGGGAGTTTGAGTCACCTTCTGTCTGGAGACAGTCACTGTCTTTGAACTCACCAGGCTTGGATGTGTTCTTTAGTAATATTCCTTTGGCTTCTAATAAATACTGACGAGTTGTTATTGATCCCCTCTGGGTACAGACTCTTCTAGCAGACCAAAACACTTACTCCTTTACTTTGGAGTTAACTCATATTTTATTATTGGGTTTGCTAGGCCATATAATTTTCTTTGCTTTGTGTTAATACAACTTTAAGAGAAACAAAAGATGAGTAAGTACTTTTGCTTTATGTTAAGACATGGACTCAGTGCTCCATGGAACTTCTCACTGTGCTCCTTTTCTAAGAGCAAAGAAATGGATCTGTTGAGCAGAAGTCAAAGCTTCTGAAGCCTTGACCTATGTAGGTTCAGTCAGCTTTTCCTAATTTCAGCTTCGGGTGGAAGTTTCTCACCTCTTTTTGCTTTCCTTTTGTTAAGAAGGTAAAATTGTGAATATAGAACTGATACTCTGATTTTTGAGGTTATTAATACTCCCAAAAAGTATTCAGCCCCAAGAAGGGATAATAGCAAAGTCAAATGCCACAAATTAAGTGTCACTCACTTAACAGGAGTTTGTGTTCTTGCTTTTATTAGTGAGACTCTTCTATTTTTATAGGGACTGACATGTGATTAGCAACAGACAGTGCTAACTTGAACCTGCAGAGCTGAGTGATAAGGAGCCAAGACACTAGTGGCTTCATCTGGATGAGCAACTGCCAGAACGGTTTCTCCTCACAACCTTCTCAATTTTGGTGCTCTCCAGAGATGTGAAAGGGCTTTTTGATCTGTCCCGTATATAAAGAAAACTTTCCTGTGTTGCTCATAGGCGTGTAGTCTCAAATTCCAGGGGATTTCTTCTAAACATACAGCTCTGATTTATTCCAGTACATTGAGGCTTTACAGGACAAGACTACACAGTTGCAATCCCTTAATTTGTAATACCCCTTGTAACTGCTGTGTTTGTTTATATTGACATCTAAACTAACCTACCTTTTAGAAAACCTAATTTGAAGGTTTTCTGATTTTCCTGTTTGCAGTTCTTCAGCTTCATTCTTTGCCTAGTAACATCCTTTTTAGACTTTTTCACTTCTCCACATTCTTGGGACTATTCTTTTAGTGTTACTTATTCTTTATTATTAAAGAATAGTTTTACTTATTCTTTATTACAATAGCAGGCACCCGTATGTTGGCTTGCTCTTCTGATGTTTAAGGTGACAGATCAAACAATCCAGCCCATTTCTTTTTGTCAGGATTAGTCAGCATCCCTGACTAAAACCGACAAAAAGTTCTTGATGTTATAATTTGTAGGGCTGTCTGCATGACTTACTGCTACTTTTGTGTGTGGTATAATGAGTCTGTGCGGTCACGTAATTAGCAAAATGCATGCTGCATCAAAAGTAAAGTTCTAAGTGCATTCATTTAAAAAAAACCAAACACAACCAAACAACAAAAAAAACCCAAACAATGAACCAACAACTAGTGAGAAGTTAGTGTGTTATAATCTAAATAACTTTCTGTAAAAACAATGGGGTTAAAATTAATGGGGTTAAAATTTCCTTATTGTATAGTTGTCATACCCCTGATTGTAAGTTAAACACAAGTCCTTGAACTTCTGTTGCATAGGCCATAGGAGTAACCTCCTAAAATTTGTTGAAGATTGTTTTGCAAAAGGAGACAATAGCTACTCTGTCATCTTTCACTTATTCCTGCTCTATTTGATTTTAAGATTCTGAGGTACTGGCCACTTAGGTCTTTCTGCCAATGACAGTTTTTTGGCAGCAATCATATCACCTTTTGGTCTGTATCACCTTTGGGTCCAGGAACTCTGAAGGACCTACTTCTACTCTGTATCTTCAACATCCCAACCACGGGTGAGGCAGAGGAAGAAAGTGGGCTGAGTCCAGATCTCCCATCATCAGCTCTGGTAGCTTTAATGTATTTTCAGTTGCTGCTTTGCTTACAGTATGGATCTAGTTCTTGAGAATGCTTAAATTTATTCACGTTTTTCTGTCCTGCTGCCATGAGATTTTTTTTTTGCAAGCAGAGAAATGCCATTCTGGGGAGGCCGAATCCGTGCAGTCTCTGGGCACCTGAGAAAGGTATAGGTTGACTTAAAGCCGTGTTCCCGTCGGATGTCTAAGGCTTATTGCATTGGAGGTGCTGTAGCTGCACAGTGTTAACAAATGAGCAGACACGCTGCTGCCAGCTCATTTCTTGATACTGTTGTGTGCATTGACTAGTGTTTTTGTTGTCTCCCTGTTCTCCCCTCAAGCACTGCGTGAAACAAGTAAGGCTTGCAGCAGTCACAGGCATCCTGTTATTCCCAGTTGCTTTGCAACAATCCAGTTTCTTTCAGGAGCTCACTTTTACAGTGTGATGAGCTTTTTGCCTTTCGCTTTGCTGGCACAGGAGTGGATACTGTCAAGAGAAGGGCTCTGAGGCAGTAGGGCTGTAACAGCTGATTTAGGTTGGCTTAAGGTACGGTGGACCCAGTGTCTTAATAGCCTCACTGCCTCGGTGAATCTCTGTTTCAGTGAAAACACAGGGTCAGGTAGCTTGCTGTTGCAAACTGGATTTAGTATAAGATGTAGTACTCTCACACAGAGTTTCTAAGCTCTGACTCCTGCAGCTTCTTTATTGTCCTTTCAGGCCAGCAGACTCTTGGCAGAATACAGGTGTACGTGTGTGTGCCTTGGAAAGAATTACCTGGGTAGGAAGTAAAAGGTAGATGTGGGAAGCCTCCTCGGTTGCTATTGCTACAAGAACTCTCCAAACTTCAGTTAGTCTGCGGGTAGTACAATGCTGTAAAGTGTTTGTGACTCTTTGCAGAAAACAGGCAACTGGTAGGTCCACTTAGACATACTGTCTTATGTTTTCCTTGTGAAGTTCAAAATCAAGTGAATGCATTGCATTTTAAAATGTTGAAAGGCGCAGATACCTTAGGAAGTCATAGTTTATTTCAGAAATACCTGCAGAGAAAACGATTTGGAGATGGCATCTTGTGATGAGCATAATCTTCATAAGCTGATTGGGATCTGTGCTTGCTGTATTGAGACCCGATTATTGCTGTTTGTTGTTGTGATACACCAAGCCTCAGCTAATCTTCCTGTAATTACAGAATCTGTTGCTCTTCGTTCTTGTGTATTTATAACACTGCAGCAGTTGCATTGGTATCTTCTTCTATTAAAGGATTGATTTTTAACTTGTAAACTGTCCAAGTCTGGTCAAAGTTGGTAGCAGTGTCCCTGTCATACTAGTCTTAAGAGGTCGTTAGATATTTTTACTGAAGTTGTTTGGGGCTTTCATAATATTTGTGCAGTTCCAGCACAAATCCAGGCAGGACATGTTGTCTTTTCAAACTATGTTACCTGAAAAAAAACTATTAGGAAGATGTACCAGCTACAAGTGACCAATCAGATTTGTATTTCTTGTGGGACTGGAAGTGGAATAAGGCATTTTAATTTGTAAGATTAGGCCAGAAGAGGCAGTGAACTGGGTGAAGCTGATGGGGCATGTAGTCAAGACAAATTGCCAAATAAGCTGATTTGAAATGAAAAAGAAATATAAAACCTATATCTTTTCCAAGAATAGGGTCTATCAGTTGTTTCCAAAAGTACCCAGCAGTGTGAAACTCTGGTACCGAATTGGTATTCCTGATTGCTTCTGCAACAGCAGAAGCTGTGGGGTTTACATTTAATTTCCCAAAACTTGACAAAGGTATTGAGAAGAGCTAATCTTTTCCAGCAGGTTAGTCCAGTGTCGGAGCTGGATGTGCGTTGGAGTGAACTAGTTACAAAGCTCTTGGCCTTTCTTTAATACTTGGCTTCCTGAGCCAACCCGTTGTGCCTGGAGAAGACCAGTGCTGGCTCAGAGAGGTCAGTGTGAAGGGGAGGAGGGTGTACCTTGTCCAGTGATACCGAACTGTTGGATTGTTACCCTTTCACAATCAGACTGACACCATCAAATCTGATGGGGAAGCTCCACATTGTTTCTTCTGTGCTGGCTGACACTTCCCTCCTTTCTCAGGTTAAGCAAATGTTACAGTCAGTTCTGAACTTGATTGTGTTTGTTTAATAAATGCAGCAAGTACAAAATAGGAATATATGTACTGTACAAATGCCTGCAGAACACGACACAAAATTAATCTCTTTCCCATTCAAACACCTATTACTGAACTGTTTTCCCCATATTCTCTCGTGTCTTACCAGCTGAGTATCTCTTCTTGTGTGTTTTTAACCTTTGTTATTGTCAAATTCAGTAACAGGTGGATTTGGAAGGTAGTAATGGAACAGGTGATTTTCAAAATCAACTTGGAGAAATGGTTTCCTCATAGTTTGACTTGTTAGCCCTGATGGAGATGTATTTTAATGAGTACCCAAGCCCCATTGCAAACTGGCTGGTGTGGAACATAGCCAAAGCTTGTTTACATGTGGAGAAGGTGGTCAGACAGGGTGCTAGGGTGACTTGCGGCCAGCTTTTCAGAGGTGAAATAAGGGATTCCTGGCCAGGTGCAGTGTGATATTTCAGGTTTGCAGTTCTCAGAATGTCCTAGCCCTTGCCTTTTCTTAGTCATCTACAGTGTCAGTCAGAAAGGTGGTGAAATTATACAGAGATGTTGTAGGTCTCTCTCAGGTAAGTTAAGGTCACCCTAACCAGCAGATCCTGCCTTTGCACACAGCTTTTTGGCATCAGGGTCCCTTGCTTCTCTTCACATGCACAAATGTTAGATGCAAAGTCAGTGGCAGCGATTTCTCTGCACCAGAAACGTGACTTGCAGCCAGATACAGAAGGCTTTCCACATGAAGAGAGAATCCTGAAATGACAACGTCCTGCTAGGAGTCAGCAGGATCCTGTTAACCACTGTTGGTCAGGCGTGCAGGAAGCACGTGGGCTGGTAATGGGTAGTGTTCATAACACACAGCCATCAGCAGTGAAGAGCAACCTTCCAGGCAAGAAGAGACATTTAAGGAGCTCTGGCCTAAGCAATCAATGTGATGGTGCCTTTGAGCATCAATCACAAGCTGCCAGCGGCAGTTCAGGACCTGGCGGTACCTTCTTCCCATGCCCGGTGCCTACAGGGATGCCTATAGCAGTATGGCCCACTCAAGCTCAGTGTAACCTGTGTTTTGGTGGGCCCTAGGGCTGTGAGGTTCAAAGGAGTTCCATACTGGTTCTTGTCCATCGGAACCAGACCACTTCTGGTGATCTAAGCCACTTCCTAGGGTTAGTTGGTAGCCTTGTAGTGGAAGGATGTCTACATTGGAATATTTAGAAACTGAAGGTATCCTCAAGCAGAGAAGTACAATCACCAAAGCATTCAAATGGCAGAACCATGGAATCAGGGTTTATGTCACCTTTAAAAATGGAGGTAAAAGCATCTAGAATTCACGATACCAAAATGATTAAATCGGAAAGGTTGCTGACAGGGATTGTAAAAGATTGTGGGATGTTTGCTGGAACGTATTTTCCAATTCCTAACGCTCCATCTTCTTCCTGGGTTATCAGCTGGGTTTGTTGTTTCCTTTTGCATCCTGAGCAGAATGATCTCTTCATAGATTTAATTAGGAAGCTAGCACATGCTTAATCTTCTTTTGCTTTTTGATTATAGCTTTCAAAAAATAGAAAAAAAATCTCATTTCATTTAAGCTACATAATATTATACCAAAAAAGCTTACTGCGGTTGAATTTATAGACTAGCTCTCTAGGGACTTGATTTGTTGTTTTTTTCATGGCACCCTGTGAATGTATGCAAATTGCAATTCTTGTTTCCCATTTTACAGATGGAATAATAAGCCTTTTTTATTTTTTTTTTCCCCCTTACTTCACAGGGAGGTGAAAATATATATAAATATATCATAGAATGATTATCTGAGGTACTTTGATTTTATAGTTGAAGACTTCAAGTATCTGGAAAGGGAGTGTCTTTGTTCAAACCTAGATTACACAAGAAGATATCTTGCTACTATTTAGCCTAGTAGATTTTCTTTTCTTTTCTTTTTTACTTTTTTTTTCTTTTTTCTTTTCTTTTTTCCCTAGGACAAACTAGTATAAATATTTGGCAAGCTTAAAAATGCCTGGTCTTGGGTGGCATTTGCCCCAGAAGTCTGAGGCCTTTCTGACCAAACAATTCATTTTGTAATTAGATTCTTGAAAGGGGTTATCTGCAATTTTATAGAAGATTTTACATTTTAGAGTTTATTTAAACCTTGGTGCTGATCTGAAGATCAAGTTCTGGTCTGATGTTTGCACCTAGTTACCGTGAGCTGCCATTTTATTTTTGCTCTGCTGTTCTCATGTCCTTTACGCAAGTGAAAACTGTATTTGGCAGTGAAATATGGCATTAAAAGTGGTGGATTTAGTTTCTGGTAACATCTGTTAGAAAAAACTGAGCCTATACCTCTGAATTTGGGTCTTCTAGATTATAGAAGAGGAAAAGAACTCTTACTCTTTTGCAATGGCAATCCATGATTCTGCTTGATTAGACAGTTGGGTGTGCTTTCTCTCCTGGGTAAGGGAATGGGAGGGATGCTTGCTTAAAAATCTAGGAGAGGATGGAGGTGGTGTCGTGTCTTGGGAGAGATGGAGTCATGTAGGTGCTTCACTTCTTCTCCCTCAAAGACAGGATAAACTTCTGTTCCTAGGATATTCTAAAACATCTGCTACAATGTATAATACAGGAAAATAACAAGTATCTCTTTGGTGTTCACCAATCTGAATAGAAATTTATGTACTGGCAAAAGCAGATTCCTGTAATAGAAAACTCTATCAAATTTCAAATCCTTTGTGTATTCAGAGTGTGCCAAGAAGCCTTAATCTTCTAATGTTTTAAAAAGCGTGAATGGGAATCACTTGTAATTAGGTTGTCTTGGTTATCCACCGTTCTTGTTGCCCATCGGGCAGATTCACACTATTCAGATAAGGTAGAGCTGGCATCATTGGGAAATTCACTGCACCCAAAAAGTACAGGAAAAAATGTGAGACTTGTTTCACTGAGACCAGAAGTTCCTTTTGGGCCGTAGTGTAAATGACAAAGCTCCACAGGTAAGTTCTTCAAGGTGGGCCCTTGTCAAAGTGGAGGTAGCAGTGGCTGCATTGCCACCGCTTTTCAGAAACCAACACAGACAGGTTCCTTGCCCTTTTAGGATCACAGAACAAAATTTATAAATACTTTGAATTAGTTGGTGATCCTTGCTGCTTGCCTGTTTGTGCAGACCAGCTGTTATGCGGTGAGGAGCTCGCTTGAGGTGGTGTGGGATTACTTGGAAACTTCAATTTGACTTCAGATGGAGCCCATATGGCTGTGTTGTGGTCTTTGGTCTAAAGGCAGTAAAGGTGTAATTAACAGTGGTGAGATCTGTATCTGAATGGGCATGCTGTAAAACTTTTGACTAGGCATAATGTCCGTGATTCACACAACAGCAGTAAGTGGAGATCTTTGAGATTCTCTCTTCCTTCCCCTAGTTGAGTTTTGATGTTGAACGGAGAATTCCAGCTCTTCTTTTATTCTGTATTAAAACAGCAGCTTGAATGTTGATTGTATTCGGGACTGCTTTGTGTCCTTAAGTATTGGTGCAATTTCTGTTGAATGCAGCCGCCAAATTGCTTCAGGTCCGGTCTCCTGAGGATTGTTTGATAAGTCTGTACTTGTAAACTGGGTAATTGGGATATGGAAATTAAAACATGAGTACTCACATCTCAATTCTTAGCTGGTAGCAGCTCAGTATGCAGGTTAAACACATGCAGATATTGATACCTTGAAAAATATGGTTACAAAAGAGCTTAACCTCGGCAGTTGTTTTTCTGCCGAGACCTTTTGGAGCAGTAGAAGTAGATAATGCGGATGGTCAGCTTTGTCTGCTTCCATAGGGCTTCCAGGTGAGTCAGCACCATGAGCAACAATAGTTGGAGGCTTGTGGCTTTCCATATTGGCATGCATGTCTGACTTCAGTGACTCATTACCCATCACTAAGTAAAAGAGTCATAGTGGGTACCTGATGCATCCAGTTTGCTGAGACTGGCCAGGTTCGGATACTTCAATTATCTTGCCACAGACTGGGTAACAAAAAGCAGCTGGTATTCATTTTCAGAGCCCCAAGCTGGGAATGAAAAACCAAATAGCTTGGCAGCCTCAACTGTAAAAGAACTAGTTTTCCTTCAGCGGCCCATATTAACCTTGAGGAGCATAAATCCCAGACAGATTATGGCATAAAACACAGTAGTATAAATACTCCACTCATCTCCTAACGTACCTAGTACTCCATTATAGTTTAAGCCAAAAGGCAACTTCCTAGTGTTAAGGTTCTACAGTGTGCAGAGAATTTGAACCAAGTTCTGATACCTTCTGCAACATAAGAGAATGTTTCCCTGAAAGAGGAGCAAATACCTCTTGGGTGAAACGCTAATCAAGTGAAATAAAACTCTTTTGGAGTCTCAGGTCAGGGTACAGGCACATTGTAAATGCATTTGGCTGCTTTGGTGGATGTGTCGCTTGTGCTGTGGAATCCATGCCCCCTGCCTGCATTTCTAACTGGGTCAGCATAATTTAATATGGAGCTATGATAACAAAGCCAGAGGTGAAGTTGTTCTAACTTTGTAGTCTATGGGACTGAAAAACATCATTGTTTTTCTTAGAAGGACAATTTGGAGCTTTATGGGAGTACTTGGTAATTAGGTAAATCTCAAAATTGGGTGAGGGGAAGAAAGAGTCTGCCTAGAACACACAGACTGGGGGGTGAAGGGGGAAGGCAGGGTAATAATCTGTGATGCCTGTAACTAGAGGAATAAACCTAGTAGGAAGGGTTGACTTTGACCAAACATTTGGTTAAGTTTGGCATGGATGTCAAATCTTTTTGCATGTCCAAAAGAAATACAGGGGATCGTTGTGCATGGTGTCGTTGGGTTTAGTTCTTTCAATTGTGATTAAATAGTTGCATCCCAACCATCTTGATGGTGTCCCAGAATTTTGATTTGGTAGTCCCAGAATTTTTCCTTCATGTGTCGTGACTTTTGGGGTAAGTTATACGCACTTTGAAAGCGTGAGCAGGTAGAACAGCAGAATCACCGTCTATCAGTGGCCCTGTCTCTCTTTGTTTTTGACTGAAGCTGTGCAAGAACAAGTAGAACAATAACATCTGTCTAAGCCTCAACTTTGCACAGACTAACAAATTCTATTCCTCTGCAAACAGGGAATGTTTCACTTCTAATGTTAACCCCAGGTATGCTGTTGACAACCTTAATAATCTCAACTGTTGTATACAAACAGGCATTTGGGGTTTATTTTATTTTTCCTGCTCCAAACCAGCCAGGCTCTGAGGCTTCTGGATTTTCATGTGCATTGCAGTATTTCATGCTTGTTAAAGGTGTCAGAGAAGGAATAAGGAAAAAAGGCTAGTAAAGTGATTTCTGGGGAAGAACAGCGTTTACTTCATCAACACAAACGCCTTCTCCTTTCACAGTATTGCACTGCACCGACATTGTAAAGTATTTAAACTGTACTCTGGGGTATGCTCATATGCAAGAGGGGAGGTATTAGTTCAATCCAATCCAGCTGTTGGAACTGGTCCATTCATTTTTTTCTGTCAGTTAGGCAGGTGGAAGTAGCCTGAAACTGACTTGTGGATGCGAAGCTCTTTGGGTACCCTGAATGTTTAATCAAGCTGCTTTCCTACCCCAGCTATGTATTCAGGGTAGCTCTTTCCTGTAAGTTGTGTCTTCTGGTGTTCTAAGAATGGTTCCTGTCATGTTGAGAGGCAAGACCAGTAGTAAAGAATTTAAACGATCTTTTTTTTTTTTCATGAAGGTCGTAGATGCAGAGAAACCAGAAATCAGTGATTTTTTTTCTCTTAATAGCTGGACTTAAGCAACTAAAGACACATTTGACCACAGTTCCTGAAACTCACATAGTGTATTCAGAGGATAGCCAAAACTAACAGTAGTGTGTAGCATTCATCTTGTCAAGGCGAGCTGGGCTTTCCCACTTCTGTGGGCTCGCTGCAGGCTGATACATGCTGGTCGGCCAGCAGGAGTGGCCAGCAGGAGAGCAGGGGTGGCCAGCTATGTGCTTGTGGGGCAGCTGGCAGGCCAGCCATGCTGGCAACGTCGATGTGCTGACTGGCATAAGAAGATCTGCTTCCTGCCTCTCCATCTCTGATGTTTTCTGTTGCAATGAAAGTGGTGTAAATGTGTTGATTAAAAGATGGTGCTCCTCGGGTATCCCACTTAATGAAGTGGCTGGTCTGGGTGAGCGCCGAGCGCCACACGGAGCTCCAGGTCTTGTTGCTACAGCAGTAGGTAGATCTTTAGCTGTTAGATGGTTATGCTTTCATCTTCCCTCTAGCACAACTGGCAGAGTTTTAAATGGTTTGAATGTTTAAAATTCATGCCACTTACTGTTGCAGCATTTGATTATTTTTTTTTCTATACAGAGAATCTATGTTATTAAATATCTTTTACATGAAACTTCATTTTAAATTCAATTTAAGAAATCTTTATCCCAGCATAACAAAGGAAAAGTAATGACTTGAGCCCTCTAACTAGTTGTATCATTCATACATTAAATAGTTTTGATTTTCTGATTTGTACTGGTGATGAAGTGTACTCAGGTACCCAGAATTTCTTGTCTCTGAAAATTATATACTGAAGGGACTTTAAGGTGCTTGTAATCTATTAAGACTGTTTTGTTTTTTTTTGTTTTTTTTTTTTTTTTTAAAGATAGGAAGCAGAAATTTCAAATTAACCAAAAACCTAAGACTAGTCCCAATATCCTATTGTGGATGAGATCTAACTTGCATAAACTAGTACCAGTGTTTTAAATCATTCCTTCATAAATAAAAGAACTATTCTGACTGCTATGTCTCGAGTGTGGTTTTGTCCTTTTGAATTAGCCTGAATTTTTTTTCTGGTAGTCTTGTATAATTTTGGAAGAGTTTTTTGTTTTGATTTCCTAGGGTTTTTTATTTGTTAGGGTTTGTTTTTTTTTCCCCAGGACAAGTGTTACCTTATGTATTTGCTACAGAGGATCTTGGAAAATGTGTGATTTTGTTCTGATGAACATTAGACGTGCTTTGATTTTGTTGTTGTTGTTTACAGAAGCTATATCAGTTGCATGGCCAGGTAGTTTAATGTATTGTACAGTTAAATGTTTTCTATGTTAAACAAAGGCTGAAAAAGCCAGAGTTTTTTTTTAGCTAGGCTTGATTCTCTGCTTTACTATCTCAACTGCTATTCAAAACTTCAAAGTAATCTTTGTTTGTTTGTTTGCCAGGAGGGATGTGCTGTCTTAAGACATCAAGTGGTAGAGTTACAGCAGTGATGCTTGCTCTGTAAGTGAGCATCTTGTGCAGTTTTGTACAAGGCTTCACAAACAGTACTTGGGATTTATGTGTTTTTGAGCCAGTGTCTCAGATGTTTAGTCACTGAAGAGTAATTAATTCTTTGAATGTGTTGGCTGTAAGGGTTACTGTTACACTGATAATTCAGAATGGCACAGGATTATCTTTAGCCATTGCTTATTGATATCAAGAGTTTTATGTACAGTTCTGTCTTCTGCCATAAGCTAAGTATCAGCTGAAAAATCAGGAAGATGTTGCCCTTCTCTACAGGTGGCTCTGAAATTGAGCTTAGTGTTTCTTGTCAGCCTCCCTCTTGTTGGAAGAGGGATACCAGAGCTGAAATGCTGGTTTGATGAGGAGGGCTGTGTTCTGTGTCGCTTCTGCGCACTGGCTGTGTCAAAGGCGGGTGTGCAGGGACTGAGGCATTCTTTGAAGCCTTATTTTGAGCGTTGACTTTTCAGGCTTGCATTATTTTCAAGGTCTAGTGTCTCTTGAATCTCTTGTCTTTTGTCAATTTAGCATTTTTGTGTTCTGTATCAGCCCGAAACAAGGTTTCTTTACAACCCTAATGTGTAGAGATTTTCTTTATTGATATATAACATTTTGGGTTTGATACTTTGATGGAAGTAGGTATTTATTTCCTTTCAAGTCCAAGGTGTTAAGGAGAGATTCTTGGCACATAACTAACACTTGGTGTTTGGCTTTGGAAGGACGTTCAGAAACTCAGGGTAGAAGTCAGATGACAGATTTATATCTATATATCCATACAGCATATATTAGATCTTTTGCAGTTTTTTTTTCCTCCTTTGGATTATTTTATAAAATAGTAGAATGCTAGGGAAGTTTCAATTTCTCATTTCTATGAGAATACTGTTGAACACCTACTTTTGCCTTGTTCCATGGTACTTGGTGCATTACTGTGGTTATGTCAGCCTGTCAAACACACTGGGAAGTAATGGTTATTCACAGATGCTGAACTGCAGAGGAGAAATCTCTTGCTGCAAAAGCCTTATGAACTTGAGTCTGACTTAAATGGTGTAACAATTGAGATTTAATGTTGTAGCACAACTTGGTAAGTGTTTTATCTTCTTGTTTCTTAATAGCATATGCTGACTGATGGTTACTACCCACCATTTTTCCTTTCTGCACCTTGAGTATGGTGCATTAATGCATCTTTCGGAGCGGCGTTGCAGTTCAGATTCTATAGGAATAAACTGTCATTGTTTATTGTGATTTGTAGGATTTTGCCTATGGGAAGTTTTCCCTTCTGAGAATTGGAGTCTGAGGGGGTTTTATTCAGTGAAACATTTCAGATTGGTCTTGGGGGAAGTTTTGAGATGTGCTGTTTCAGCGTGACGTGAAGTGACTCGAGTACATTAAGCTGAGAAGTGACCCCAGTCAGATGCTGTGTATGTCAAACACTGCATTAGATCCACTGGTAACATCTTTCTAGACTTCAGCTCATGTTGCTTATATGGACTTCAGCAGATGGTTGTCCTCCCAGCCTGAAAGCTGGTAATGAATCCATGGGCCTAAGTTGCAGAATAATTTTGTGTCTTCTCTTTGTTTTAGCTGACCTGTGTTAGCTGGGGGAAATGTTTGACCTTTCTACTACTGTATAAATCTCTTGTAACTGTCTATCAGCTCCCTCCATGCTGGGGCTTGCAGCAGAGTGTTACTCTGCATACAGTGGTAATGCCTCCTTAAAGGGAGCCTTGTAGTGGTACTTAAGACTGCTTTCTTTATTTATTTATTTATATGTTGTTGTGATGTAGTATGTTTACTGCTTCTGAGGCTGTAGAAAGGTGCTGATAACCTGCTTTATTTCTCAAATATTTCATCTGAAACACAAGCTTTAAATACTCACCTTTTAAGAAATGCCAAATTAGGACAAAAAGATAGCTGGATCACTTAAGTCTTGTTTTGGGGAAATAACAATTGGGCTTTAAACACACACACACACACACCCCTTTCCCCAACAGATAAGATTTAGAAATTGTGCCTGTTGGCCTGCAAGCTTTAAAATAAAACTTTCAAAGGCCCAGCAGGAGAGTCCACTATGTAGCACAGTGCTAACTGTGTGCCTGCATTTCCAGTAATAAAATGGGACTGAAGTATGGTTTTGGTCTTAAGCATATGGTCTCTGAAGGCAAGGATGGCCAAATCTCAGACGTTCAAGGGTCTATTGTAGAGCAGTCCATGGCTGGTAAGGACTAGTCCATCAGCTCTTGTTGTAAAGAAGAGAAAATCAAAACGAGGAACAGTCTGAACAAACTCCAATTAAGTAACAAACATGAAGGTATGAAATGGGGACATTTGCAAGTGTCTACGTGTGCCTTTCACACAGTTTACCATTGCAACGATTTGATATGTGTGAAGTGGAATTCATGGTATTAAATATGCTATGCAATGATCATCTCATGTGTCAGGGACATGAAGTGGAACACTAGTATCATAGAATCATAAAATGTTAGAGTTGGAAGGGATCTTAAAGATTTAAAGAGTTCCAACCCTCCAGCCATGGGACACCTCCCACTAGACCAGGTTGCTCAAAGCCCCATCCAGCCTGCCCTCTTCAAGTTAGAGATGCTGGTGGACCATGGTCATCCAACCATGGCAACGTAATTTAGCAGCCAGAATCCACCTTAGGCTCTTTGTGAACTTCATTCCCATATACTTGTAAGAAGACTGTAGCCCTAATACTGTACTGCTGATTTGTGGATGAACCTAGTGATGCTGACGTGCTGAATTCTTAGAGATGTTGTACCAGCAGGAAACTTTGGGAGGTTTGGACCCCTTAGCTCAGTGGGGACCAGACAAACCTCATCAGTTCTGTGATGTTGAGGCTCAGTGATCTCTCCAGTTATCATCTGACTTGCTCTGTGAATGGAAAAGCAGCTCTGGACTTAATGGTGAGTGCTGCCTGTTCTGCCTTTTAAAGGAGGAGGGAAAAAAGATGATGTACCAGGAGCTAATAAGTTTAAGCAGAGATAGAAAAGAACAACTGAAAGGATAAAACCCAGGTAGTATGAAGTTCATACATTCGCATTAAGATGTGAATTAATGCTCAGAAAACGCACACTTCTAAGCAGCAAAAACATCCACGTAGTTGATAACCTTTTTTTAAAGCATCTTTTTAAAGAGCGGTATCTTTTTAAATGAGGAAAAGCTGAGAGATTCTTGTACAATAAATAGGAAACCATAATGGAGTAGTCAAATAGTTTGAAGGATCAGTTTGATAAAAGTGAAAAACTAATGAAACGATATTGAGACAAAATTGCAATAGGGTAGGATCAGTGGGGCTCAAATAACAGAAGTGTGAAGCAAAGATAAAACAGTAATTGAAAAGCCAAGTGAATTATTTGCTTTTTAGAAAGAAGCTTAGAGTCTCCCCAGTAGAGCCTTTATGGATGGACGACTCTTGAGTAACTGTATTTAGTCAAAGCATTGTTAGAGGAGGTTTTAGAGGAAATGGATGAAATGAATAGTGATGCCTTGCCTGGGCCTGCACTGTATTGGTGGGTTTTTTCTAAGTCAAAAATATTAAGCTGCTGAACTGTTGAACACAGCATATAGTCTCTTGTAAATCTGCCTTGCTTCCAGAAGAGTGGTGGGTGGCAAGTGTTATCACTGACCCCTAAAGAGACTCAGATGTGGTCTGACTTTTCGGATTAATAGGAAATATTCTAGAGTGTTATCACATGGATAAATGAAAAGATGTAGGAGTAAATAGTAATTAGGGAGCAAATGGTGCCTTGTATCCATTCATTTTCAAATCTGACACATAAAATACTGGATTTTTGGGAAAAAAATGCTAATGGGCAATCAAGTTAACTTACTTGGCTTTTGATGAGCCCCTCCTTAAAATTTAAGATAAGTAGGAATAAAAGATTAGATTTTTATGGAGAAGTTACTAGTGGGAAAATCTGTAAAGGACTTTGGTGTCTAGCACATTTGGAATGATCGGGAAAAGGAGGGTTTATAGCAGAACTTGTCTAACTACCTTTTTTGTTGAAATGCTGAGTTGTTATGCGGAAGAAGGATTTAAAAACATTTTTGGGCTATGTAGTGCCCCTACATTTGATGCAGTTTTAAAGATAATTCAAATATAAAATTCTAATATAATGAAAAACTTGAATGACTGGTCTAGCCAGTTATGTGCACTGACTTCTCAGGTTTTTTGTCCATTCCCAGCCTACCCAATGTTCTCCCATTCCCCAGCAATCCAGCTCCTGTCACGCTGAGCTGCTGCTGCAGCAGGCTCAGCTGGTCACAAGCATCAAGTGGCTTAGCAAACTAATGAGTAAGTCAAATGTAGCTCTGGTAGATGCTCTAGTGCTCCGGTCCTCTTACTGTAATGAGCATTTGTGGGGTTTTTTTTTAAGTAGTATAGTTCACTCTTGTAGATGTAAAAGGAGAATTGTGTGTGTGTTTGAGAGAGTTGGTTAATCAGGCTGTGGACAGGAAGACACAAGCCTTCCTTGCTCTCAGGTCAACCTAAAATAATTGAATAAACGCTGCTGTACAAACTGGTTGAGAGCAGTGAAGCTAAGATAATGTTCTAAGCACTGTAACTACATCCTGCCCCTGTTCATGGTGGGAAGTCTGCTCGTTTCATTTACCTGTGTTTCAGCTTTAGCATGTTTGATATTTCTTCTGGCGGATGATGGGGAGTAGTAGTGTTTTCTCTGTACTGCTGGTTTTCACCCTTCCTTTTGAGCTGAGAGAAGTTATTTGCCCTAACTCAAAAGGAACACGATAGTAGCAGTGAAGGTCAGTAACAAGGATAGGACATAGAAAGTATTTTAAATGGCTAATTTTAGTTAGTGTGGGTGATCTTTCTAGGCTGCCAGCAGTCACCCAGTCCTGATTTTCTCTGAATTGCATTCTGATGGTATGTGTCTTTTCCACTGATTGTAAAATGAACCTAGGGAGATTGTCTTCATTGGGCTAAAATTGTTCTTTCTCAATCTTGTGATCTCTTAGCTAAGAGGTGTAGCAGCACTGTAGGGAATGCGTGTCCTGAGTGCCCAGTATCTTAAAGGAGCTGAGATGTTTATGCACTGGTTTTCCTTTACGACGTTTAGGCTGTAGATCCCAAATAGACTCAGTGCCACTGTACTTTGTTTACTTATACCACCAGCCCAATCTGTCTTGCTTGCGTTGAGCTCGGTCATCTTCTGTTGCTCATGGTGGATTTTTGGCCAGAGAACTGGCACAGGTTACGTGTTTAGGTTGTGAATACAATCATATGTGAATGTGAGACTGTCTCACCTGTATTTGCTGCTTCTTTTGGTGTGCATGTATAAACACTTGGAGGGTCATTGCAGCAAAATTCTGTGAAGAAGTCAATGTTTCCTGCCTTTGGGATCCTTACTGTGGTTCATGACAAAGCTTTCTGTAAGGTGTGTAATCTTGGAAAAAAAATAAAAATAAGAAAACCCTACCCCAAACCCCATGCAACCTTTCCTAGCAAGATGCACGAGGTATAAATTACTCACACTGTTTTCCTTATCTCTTTGATGAATAGCTGCACTTCTGACCTAGAAACAACTGATTCCAAAACAAAACACTTCTTTCTTTGCCTACAAATCTGGTTTTGTTCTTTATTTACAGACTATGAGAAGACACAGAAATGAAGTTACAATTGAATTGCGGAAGGTGAGTCTGCTTTTGTTTATCAACTGTGTCAGTTTGCTAATAATGCTCCGGTGTCTTAGCTAAATGTTTTACCATAAGCTTTGATTTATAGCTGCAAACTTACAATAAAAGCATTCTAAGTTTGTAGATAGCTCGCTGCAGATTCTAATGGTTGTTTTAGTCTCCAACTCCTGAAGCTCAGTACAGCAGAAGGGTACGGCTTTACTCCAGTGTATTGCTTGGAAATAATCCATATTCAGTTGCTGTACCAGTTCTCGTATTATTACAGTGAAGCTGTCAGCTGTTTGAATGTTTAAAGCCTCCAAATGGGAAAAGGGAGAGTTTTAGCATTTAGAAAGCGTGGATGTTCTTTTGTTTTGCTTTCTGGAAATTACTACTTCTGTGCTGTAGAGGGAATTAATTTTAGGGTCTGATTTTGGTTATATTGGGCAAATAACAATATAACTGGGAAGATCAGAACCATGAGGGGTGATCTAGTTGAGTGCTCTGCCTAAACACAGGATTTGTTAAACCCTTGTCATTCCTAACGCTTCCAACAACCTTTCCAAGTACCCTAAAGCTTTGCTGCTGGAGGATGTTTTCATTACTCTTGGGCTGTGTGTGTAAAGAGAGGGGGTAAACTTTTATCTGCCTTTGAATACCTTTGGTGTAATTGGAGACTGATACTGATCCTGTTGAGACAAATTCATTTCTCCCACCTTCCCTTGAAAATTCTGTTTCCTAGATTTTGACTTGTTGCTACTCCTTAGATCCAAAATGCCTGTATCTTTCTGGAAGTGTGGAAGTCTGGAAAGATGCAGGCCACAGATGGAATTTTAATGGCACAGTGAAAAAACAATTCTTAACACAGTATTCCTATTTATATTGAGTATGTTGTTGACTGGCACTTGGTTTGCTATCTGTTACACCCTCTGGACATTTCCTACAGTACCTCAAGGCAAAGGTAGTTGTTTACATTCTCTATTTGCGTAGTTGAATGCAGAAGTTTAAAATGTGATTGCTTCTTGTCTTCTGAATTACACCTGCTTTTTCTAGACTTTCTTAACTTGAATTCCCATTCTCTTCCCCAGTATGTTTCAAGGCTTCCCTACCTTGGTGTCACCCATGTCTTATAATATTTTCATTAATGACTTGATTGAAGTGTGTCCTTTCAATGTTTTCTAGAAGCAGCAATCCCCTTTGGGTCTTCCATTTGGTGTGTATCTCCGGTTTCCCAGTTGAATCATTTACAGTCCGAGTGGGGCTTGCTTAGGAGGGCACACCCACCTGCTTTCATTTAAATTCCGCCCCCCCCCTATTATTTGCACACCAAGAGAGAAGACAAAAGTCTTGCTAAAATCAAGGCAAAGTGTTTGTAGATAGAAGTTATGTTGATAGAAATTAGCTTGACTTGGCTTGGAGAAATTTTGTCTGCACTTAAGTATTGTGCTAGTATTTTCCTCAAATCTTTCTGCTCTTCTTAGAAGAGAGACTCTTTCTTTTTTGTTTCCCGGGTCTTGTAGATAAACTTCTGTATCTTATTATAATATCAAAAATCAGTATTTGTAAGATTCATCCTGATACTCTAAGGATTAGTTGAAGAAACCTAATTGGACCCAGATGACTGGAAAAAAAAAATAATCTTAATACTTACATGAGCATGATGTGTTCTTTAAAAATTGTTTAATGCTTTCAAATTTTCCTAATCTAAGAAACTAGCTGAAAAGGTTTGGATACATAGCCAGCTTAAGCTGGCTACGGCCTCACCAGTACTGGCAGATGACTGGGGTGAGGAGAAAGCTACTTTTCCATACAGTGGCAGGTATCAAATGAAAAATTAAATTAGCTTTTTTTTTTTTTCTTTCTTTCTTAAAATGATATTTTTGGTAATTAATTTTGATATCTGAATTATCAGCAGTTGACATTTATGCTGGCATGTTAGAGATCAGAAGTCAGTGAGTAACTGTGAAATTCGCCCTGGGAAGAGTCGTTCCTAGCACTCTGGCAGCCTCTGCCTGGTAGCAAAGCAGTGCTGGAAAAGCTGGCTTAGCTAATGCAGCGTGTCCTCATGCCTCTGGTTGAGCAGAGACTGCATGTGAGCGTTTCAGTGCAGTCTTCAGAGAAACCTTTGCAGTGCAAAGTGAGAATTTTTGTGTTATCCTCATAATTGGCTCTCGCCACAGGACAGACTTTCAAGGCTGTTTTATTACAGAAGCACAGTGGGGAGCAAGCTATATGCTTAAGACAAGGTGTGCCTGTGTGGAAGGGATCTTGTTTGTGCCAGTAACGTGAGTGAAAATGAGGAAGAGGAAGCCTGTGAGCTGCTAGCTCCTTTTCCCTGCAAGCTGCACATGCACAGATCGGTTGGACGCTCCGAGAAGCCTCGGGGTGGGATGTAGGTCAGGCTGTAAATGGAGAGTGAACAGCAGCTGTAGAGCTCGTAAACGCAGGAAGTTGCGCTCTTCTGGAGTGTTTGCTGAACATCTTTCCCTGTGGAGAACCCAGAAGAAGTCTACTTTAATAAGGGATTCAGCATGTGTCGGAGTCGTTGGCTTGCAGCAACTAAGCTGGTGTTGGTGGGAACTGGTTTGCTGTGGAAACTTCTTGGCAGATGTGAGGCCGCTGCATCTGGTACAGAATTGGGACTGAAATGCAAAGGGATGTATTTTATTAAGCTCCAGCAGTGGAAAGGAGCAATATCAGTGCTCCAGTCTTCATCTTTATGGCTACCCTAGTGTGAGTGTGCCAAATGCAGGAAATGGTTGTCTTGATACGACCTTGGTAATCCACCAGTGCCTCTTCAAAAGAAAGGGGCATCTTCCTTTTATCCCAGCTACCCACACGCTGAGCTGAGCACACACCTGGCTTTTGAAGAAAATGGGTAAATTGAGCATATTGGTGATCTGTACAGTTGAAGCACTAGGTAGTCATGGGTTTATCTTTTGAATCAACTTTTGTATAAATATTAAATGAATGAATTTGATGAAGTTGTTTACATCTCTGTTTTGTAAGATGGTATAAATAAAAAAATCACAGCTTTGAACAATAGTAAACAATTTCTGCATGCATTAGTGTGAGGTGTTTATTCCTTTGAGATTACAGATATCAAGGTGCATTTGCAGTACATCCTGTGTTTCAAGGAGATATCTCTATTCACTGGCTTCACACCACAGCTCTTATTCAGAAACAAACTTTACCTTTTTCCCTTTTTTCTTTTTTTTCTTTTTTTTTTTGGTTGTTTCTCTTTCCCCAGTCGCATAAGATTTAATTAGGAATTGAGCTAACAAAGCTATCGCTGACATAAAAGCAGTCATCTGGCAGAATCCTGGTGGAGGCATGGCTTGGCTCGGAGAGCCAGTCAGATGACACTCCTGATGGTCAGGTGCCCTTTTCTGATTCTGTGTTGGTCTTGCTGAACATGTTTTACAAATTTGGGGAACGAACCTACTGCTCTTCTGGAAAGATGGTCTCAGTCTCTGGCTATGTTGTTAGTTCAGCAGTGGGCCTAAGAGCTTGAAATGTAGCCGTCTCTCTTTCCAGACACAGTAACGATGTCAGTTTTGGTGAAGGAGATGGTCTTGAGGAACTCCAATTTAAACTTCTCGGTGTAGTGTCTCAGTGGGGTCTGATGTAGAGTGTTTATCGCTTAATTTCAGCATCGCAGAAACCCAAAAGCAGCTCTGTTAGCAGCAGAGAGCCTGGAAATGACTGGCTAACCTGGCTAACTGTAGAATCATAGAATTGTCTAGGTTGGAAGGGACCATTTAAGATCATCTGGTCCAACGGTCAACCAAACTGAAAAAGCAACAACCCATCGCTAAACTGTCACTGAGCGCAATGTCAACTTGTCTTTTGTATACCTCCAGGGGTGGTGCACTAACCACTTCCCTGGGCAGCCCATTCCAATGCTTAATAACCCTTTCAGTGTAAAGAAAAATATCTTAATATCCAAGCTGAACATCCCCTGGCACAACTTAAGGCCATTTTCTCTTGTCCTATCACCTGTGACTTGGGAGAAGAGACTAAACCCCTGCCTCTCTACAACCTCTTTTCAGGTTGTTGTGGAGAGCGATAAGGTCTCCCCTCAGCCTCCTTTTCTGCAGGCTGAACAACCCCAGCTCCCTCAGCCTCTCCTCATAAAGCTTACTTAGATTAGTCTTGCTTTAAAGGGAAGTGTTTGGGTGAGTAATGGTTAGGATTCAGTCCAAGGTTCCATACCTAAATGAAGCCTGCAACTCCATTGCTGTGAAGAGAGCCTTTTGTTCTAGGTACTTGACTTAGGCTGCCTGTGGGCTTAGGTAGTCCTTAGCCAGGTCAATGTCTGTGGTTATTAAGTTAGATGACACCCTTCAGAGGAAGCCTTAACACTCCTAACCTCAGCAGAAATAGAGGATCCTGTCCTTGTTTAAGGCCTGGTAACTGGAATCCTAAGAATTTCCAGGATCCCTCACAGTTTATTTTTGACTTGCTTGGCAAACCCAGTTGCTTCTGAGAGCTCATACACATGAGCTCATGAAAACTTTAATTGCCAATTAAGCTTGATGCAAGGCAAACCAATTATTTGCTAAACAAGTTGTGAATGAGGGAGCTATGGGCATATGTGTTTTTTACCCATTCCTTGGGCATACTGTACTTGTCCCTGCTCTATCTTTCTTACGTAAAATTACTTTTGTCTACAGGAGCTCCAAAGCTGATGATGGATCTAGAGCACAAGTCTTATGAGGAGCAGCTGAGAGAACTGGGATTGTTTAGCCTGCAGAAAAGGAGGCTGAGGGGAGACTTTATTGCTCTCTACAAGTACCTGAATGGAGGCTGTAATGAGGTGGGGGTTGATTTCTTCTCACAATGAACAACTGATAGATCAAGAAGAAATGGCCTCAAGTTACCCAGGGGATGTTTAGATTGCATATGAAGACAAAGTTCTTCACAGAAAGGGTTATCAAACATTGGAACAGGCTGTCCAGGGAAGTGGTGGGATGGACATCCCTGGAGGTATTTAAAGGACAGGTAGATATGTAGCACAGTGTAGTGGTGGTTTTGGCAGTGTTAGGTTAATGGTTGGACTCCATCTTAAAGATCCCTTCAAACCTGACGATTCTATGAAATAATGTAGTGAGTCTTGAAGAAAGGAGCCTGTCTTCATCTTGCTGGGAGAGCTAGGGTGGAAAAATCTTTTTCTGATTCTCAGGAACTTTGAGAATGCAAAAGTTAAAAAAATGCACGTTTTCAGGTTCCGAATGGTAAAACTTGCTTCAGTTATATGTGTGGAAACACATAGCTTTTCATTCACTGTAAAGCACATTTTTATTACTTTTTTTTAGGCATAAATCTACCAATTTCAGAAACATCTGCAGTCATATGGAGACTGAAGCACTGTTAGCATGCTCTTCTAGAGAGGCTTCTTTATCCAATGGGTGAGATCTTGCATCTGCCCTGCCTTGATTTATTCCTCAAAGAAAAGAGAGTTTGAGGAAGATCATATTCTCAAGGTATTATTCTGGATACTTAGTTGAAAAGGGCTATGGAAAAGCTTCCTTGGAGCCTTGCTTGAGTCTCTTTTAGTAAGAGCATGCTTTTGCCTAACATACCAGGCCTCAATCTTTGTAGTCTATGCTCGGGGATTTTGGGCCACACACTGGTGCACACACATGCATCTACTTATTTTTCATCAACCTGCTCATCTTCTGAGAAAGATACGCACCAGCTAAGCAGGAGCATTGTGACTGCTGTTTCTTCTCACAAAGGGAAGTCAGCACAACTCAAATGTAGAGAAGTCACCTTTGTCTTCTGACTGTATGTCTGTAGTGGTGCTCTTTATCTGAAGAACAGTCTTGGAATCTGTATGATCACCCTTGGAATCAAGGGACCTAGTTCACTGCGCACATAGGATCTAATTTTGATATCCATTGATTACAGGACCATCAGATTGACTTGCTCAGCCTTTATGCAGGTTTACAGTTTGGGTTTTTTTTTTAAAATCTCTGTAGGTGTTGAAGTCTAAGACAGTGAATAAAACCAAATAATGGTCCTTTTCCAGCCATTAAAGAAATTCAGTCTTTCCCCAGGTTCATATCCAAGAGCTGTTACTAGAAATTCACTCAGGCTAAACTTCTTCTTTGAATCCTGGTATCTGCAGGATTTGTGCATTTACTATTCATGCAGCCTGACCGTCCCGCTGTCAGTGAAGTGAACTATGGGTCTTTGTCATCCGAAACTCTGAACCAGATCATCACAATGGGCAAGAAAATGAACTCATGGTATCATTACTGTTGTTCCTAAGCATTTGGCATTTCTGTCTGGCATGTGTGTTTGCATCCCTTTTCTTTGAACAAAAGCCTGCCGTAGGTGGATGTCTACCAGTATGTTGACAAGCTCCATAACCAGCAGACAGCTGCCATTCATAAGCTTTCAAATTTTATTGTGCATAGCACCTGTGGTTCAGGCAGTGATTGAGAATCTTCTCTTTTGAAGGAGAGAGCTGCTTAGCTTTGTCGGTGACCCTTCATCAGGGATTATCAGGCAAAACTTTTACACTGAAAGTGTTATTAAGCATTGGAATGGGCTGCCCAGGGGAGTGGTTGAGGCACCACCCCTGGAGGTGTTTCAAAGATGGTTTGGTGTGGTGCTTAGTGACGTGGTTTAACGATGATCTTTTTATCAGTTTGGTTGATGATTGGACTAGATGATCTTAAAGGTCCCTTCCAACCTAGACAGTTCTATGATTCTATGCCTCTCCCTTTGAAAGAGCTCTCTCACCAGTCTTTGAACAGGACAGCTATACCCAGCTATGCTCTTTTGTCTTCATTGTCACCACAGGAGCCTGCAGAAGAGGCTGCTGCTATGATTTAGGTAAAAGAAAGTTTTGTAACAGTATGACAAAATGCAAGGTCATGCCAAGCTGCAAATTGTTCTTTTACCCCATGCAGGGGAATCTATCAAATTACTGTGTCTAGTGGTTTAGCTGTCCAGGAATTGGATGCTTTTGCAAATGGACAGAACTTTTTCAAATAGTCTTAGAGCTACTTTTTAGGGCTAGAAACGCTAATAAGAATCACTTTTCCTTAGTAAGAAATTATTAGAGCTTCTCAATAAGTACTCACCTGTCTGCTTCAGGCTGATGTGGAAGATGCTCTCTGTATGTTCTTGACAGTTGTTTTTCAGCCCAACGATCATAGAATCATTTGGTTGGAAGAGACCCTTGGGATCATCGAGTCCAACCATCAGCCCTACTCTATGAAGTTCTCCCCTACACCATATCCCTCAACACCACATCTAATCTACTCTTAAACACAGTCAGGGATGGCGACTCCACCACCTCCCTGGGCAGCCTATTACAATGCCTGACCACTCCTTCTGGGAAGAATTTTTTCGTAATCTGCAAAATCCTAATCCTTAATCCTATCTGCAAATAGTGAGTAGTTATAGGAACATTTTTGCTCACTCTTACTTTCCTAGTCTGAGGTCGTCATTTTCTCTGTGTGACTGACAGCCTGAAGACGTTGCCTGCATTCACAGACATTCCAGCGTCAACTTGTGGTCAGTTGTGTCCTGTGAAGTTCAGTTCTGTCTCTTAAGGAGGGTAGAATATTTTGGCCTTGGAACATGCACATATACACGCTCACTCATACTTCTTTTGGTTAACATTAACATCAGGGAGCGTTCTCTTGGGCATACTGGTGTTGCCAAAGGAATTGGAGAAGTTGTGTATGCAGGTGTAAAAGGTTCTCTAAGGAGCTGTTAACTTGTTTGCTGGAACAGGAGATAACCAGGCTCTTGGTTAGCTGAGTTACAGAGTGTTTTGTGGCCATCTTTAACATGCAGCTACAAATGGAAGGCTTTTCAGTGTTACTCTTATGATGCTAAGATTTCTAATTAATCTGATGCTGTTTTCTTCTTGTCAAGACACCATAGGTCCTTTTAAACCTAGATTATGTATGCTTGATGGGCCAGAGTTGGAAATGTCATTCCTTTGTTACCATCTTCGCCATCAGTGGCCTCCCAGCAGGATGTCTTTATCCTTGATAGTTGCACAACAGTTGGAGCTCTGTTTTAGTTCACCTCTCAGTCTGCTGCTGCCATTAGAACAGTCCATCAGTGTGTCTTCATCTAGGGATGCATTGGACTCTTCTCCAGGTAAATGCAGTTTCTGTGAGTAGTACTGTGTACTCTTTGGAGATACTGCATCGATGTACATACACATGGACAACTCCTTGAAGGAGACAAGTACTTACCCGTTACTGTCTTCTGGAACTCTCTGTTCATTTACAACCTGCCCTTCTTTCCTCTTTGCCCAAGCCCCTGAGAGTTCTCTAGGGAGTTGGAAGAACTGAAAAAGAAACATGTTCACCACCTATTTTATGGCCACAAGCAGAGGGAATTTGTGCTTGTCCCTCTAAATACTATTCAACCAAATTATTTCAGTGAACAGTACTTGTATAGAAGTGCTCAGGCTGTGAATAAACATGAAGAATGTATTGAATAATGGTTACAGGCAGGTAGTCTCTCTGAAGTTCATCAGGTGAAGTGCATGGAATAATCCAGTGCTTTGTCCACTGGTGTGCTCTAGACTTTGTCTGGTGTTTGTGGAAGATGATTTTTCAGCTGTTTGATTGCTGAAGGCCATGCAGGTCCTTCGTCCTTCCTGCTGTTCTGTGAAGATGCTGTTCAATCACCCACGGTAGGACTCTTGCTTTGTTCCAACTGTATTCTCTGCATTCTAGCTGCTGCCATCCTGGTATTTTGGGATATTTGAGAGGGGATGTCAAGAAAATCCTCATACTTACCTTCTGGAGTAACCATGGCCTTCCAGTAGAAGCACAACGCTGACAAATGCTGATCACTCAGAATAATGTAATTGTATATGTTAAAAAACCACACATCTCTATAAAGGGATATACATTCATATTCAGTACCACAGTTGTTGTAGTGTGACTTTGCTTTTTGCATCTAAAAACTTCTAGATCTTTCAAGCTAGAAAAGGCATGATTTGGTTTCAACTGTTTGTGGTTAATGCCTTTTTGGGAGAAAAAATACTGAGGGTGGAAGTAACGTGCATGATAGACGTAGCCCACACGTATGTGAATATTAATCTCATCCATTTTCATAATGTGATCTTTGTTCTGAACAGATGCCATCTATTAAACGAGAGGGCACAATTGTGAGGGCTTTGTCCTCAAGTTTCCACTTAAAATAGCGGTGGAGTAAAATCATAGAATCATTCAGGTTGGAAGAGACCCTTGGGATCATCGAGTCCAACCATCAGCCCCACTCTACAAAGTTCTCCCCTACAGCAGATCCCTCAACACCACATCTAATCTACTCTTAAACACAGTCAGGGATGGTGACTCCACCACCTCCCTGGGCAGCCCATTCCAGTGTCTGACCACTCTCTCTGTGAAAAACCTTTTCCTAATGTCCAGCCTAACCCTACCCTGCTGCAGCTTGCAGCCATTCCCTCTTGTTCTGTCGCTAATTGCCCGTGAGAAGAGACCAGCACCAAGTAATATGACTTTAAATGGCTCTTGCATACCCTTTGCATTTTGAGGGATTTCAGTTGAAATTCTCTGAGGTGCATCCGTTCTGTGCCAGTGCAGGTGCTTTTGAGGGGAGCAGAGTGGAATGGCAGCGTACCAGTTTCTATATCCAAATATGGAGGCAGTTCCTTAAGGTCAGAAGATACAGTAATCTACTAATAGGATGGTATAAAACACTGAAATGGGAGAACCTAGTGTTTGAGCTCTTAAAAAGCTTTATCTTTTTTTTTACTGACAGAAGAAACCTGAAAATAACAAATGAGATAACGTGACATTTCCTAACCAGAATTTTGTTTTCAGTGAGTTCAACAAAAATAGTTCATTTGCGGAATTCGTGACTATTCGAGGTATTTCATCATGTTTTGAATCAGAAAATCTTCAAGATGCATCTAAAAAGCTTTTCTACAGAAAACTATAAAGGATCACCTATCTTTGTTGTAAGGTATTGCAAACCATATAGTTGAATACCACTGGTACCTAATTATTTGGTTGAGAAATAGGTAGATATCATGAGGTGAATTGGTGTGGGTAACAGTTCTTACATCAAAGTTATTTTAGAAAAACCCTGCAAAGCTCTTTCCCCTGTACTTTCTGAGCATGAGATTTAGAAAATCCAGCCAAATATTTTAGGAGGAAGATAATTGGAAAACTCTGCCTTGTACCACAGTAGTTTGCTGCTATGACAAAGAATCTCAGCCCTTCCCAGTAAATCATTTTATATGAAACATTTAACTTGCTCCAGCAGACTGTGGTGGCAGTTCCACAGCAGGACCTGAGTTCCTTCAGGCTTCACCTTCTCTGAAGACAGGGAGTGTCTGCTGGACCAGTATCTGCCACCCTCATAGCAACAGACGTCTCCACGTACTTTTACACGTGTGTGGACTTGCTCACCACCATGATTTATGATGATACCTCTGGGTAGGAGGAGGACAGTTGACTGAAGACATCAGGACCTTCTCCAGCTTCAATCCCTTCTCCTAGTATTAACTGGTTTTGCCACAGCAACACTGCTGATCCCAAAGGAACCGTTCACCCAAAGCAGGCCCTGCTGTTGGCAAAGTATAGCCCATGGTTTAGACCAACAACAGAGAAAAGAATTGTACTTGAGCAAAGCCCGATCGACTGGGGTTGAATGATGTTTGCTCTTTGCTTAAAATGAAATGGCCAAGTATTTGGTGTGGAAAAATAAGAAAAATATATTACAGGCCTTTATGGTGAATCTATCCATCAATGTGTCCCTGCCTGGTGCAGTTTGTCTGCACAACACTACTTTCTCAGCATTTAACTGCCTGCTTGTTCTCATCTTCTTTCTCTCTAAAACCACTTGCCAAACAAAATACCATCATTGCTGGTGTGGATGGATGTGCTCCCCGTACGCTGCCTTCACGGTACAGCGCTGGAGAGGCTGCCGTAGCTAACCTGGGGGATCTCAGGATCCCTTTTGGGATTGGGTTTCTGTACTTAGGCCTGACAAAAATGAAACTGTGTGAAGTTTGTTGAGTGTTGTGTTCTGCATTAAAGGGTTATTTAATTGTGGCACATGTTTAACTGCTTTAACGTTCTCTTATCTGCAAAAAAATATATATAACTTAATATATTGTTTGCTAGCCTTTCAAACTGAGGCTGGAAAAGCTGTGGGGTTTTTAAAAGTGGTTTATAAAATGTCTAAAAAGTGAGCAAGTCACAGAAATTTTGGTCTTGAGGTTGCTGTTTTTTCTAAGATAAAATGAAATAGTGGGGACTCCTTCAAAACGTGATTCTGTTTAGAGGATTTTTAACATTATAAGTAAGGTAGGACATAATACAATCTCTGTAATCAGTACTGTCTTGGTTATCTGATAACTTGGTGACTGAAAAGCCTGCCTTTCCTTGCTAGTATAATAGATTTGTTTCAGGTGTTATAGCTGTTTGTTACACCTTTTCAATGCTTTCTTTATTAGAGATCAAAATCTTAATGCACTTAATAAAAACAAAACCCAAACAAAATAAACACAAGCCCACAAAAAGGTGTTCAGGTACACATGCTGTGTAATTATCTTTCTTACCTTTTCTGTCTTTGACTGTACCTCTAGACATACCTGTCATGGTTTTGACCAATGGGACAGATGATGACCCTTCCTCCCCCCCCCATTAAGGAAAAGAGAGGAGACGAAAGGATCAAAG
This sequence comes from Jacana jacana, assembly GCA_013400555.1. Classification (NCBI taxonomy): domain Eukaryota; kingdom Metazoa; phylum Chordata; class Aves; order Charadriiformes; family Jacanidae; genus Jacana; species Jacana jacana. Next base: position 134,502 of record VZTM01013403.1, read on the forward strand.
AGATTCAGGAGTTTAGAAAAAACTAAACTACTTTAATTAAAATATAAATAATAATAATAAATAATAGAGGAAATTAAAAAGTATAAAAGAAAGGATTAAAAAAGTATACAGTCTGTACAAAACCGTATCAGGCTCCCAGGAGGATGATCACGTCCCCAGCAGCATCAGTGAACGTCCCAGGCTGGACTGGGTGACCGACAGGAGCTGGATTCCGGATCAGAATCAGAGGCAGACCAACAGACAGGGTCCTCCTCAGACGTTGGACATGGAAGGAAGAAGCCCATGACCCTTTGATCCCTCAGCTTTTATACTGAGCATGATGCAGATGGGATGGAATACCCCAGTTGTTCAATTTTGGGTCACCTGTTCTGGCTGTCCCTCCCTACAAGTGTGACACCTCGACACTTTTTCCGCTTCCAACCCTCCAACGTGGCAAATAACAGGATGACCTGCCCTTGGTTGTTACAGCAATAAGTATAAGCAAGGGCCTCTCTGCACCATCCCGTGGTCTTACCACTGTGAGACAGAGCAGTTTCTGAACAATGTGCTGTTCATTTCAGAGGCCCAGCTAAAAAAGTAAAATTACTGAACAGAAAATTGGTTTGTTTTACCCCAAACCAGGACAATACCAAACAAAAGATGAAATCTAAAATTTAGAAAAGATCAGTTCATGCTTTTGGAATAATACTTTTTAGACTTTTAAAATGTCTAAAAAAGTGCATTTGGATACAGTTGCAATTGATCCTTGGATTCCTTTTTTTTTTTTAAATTAGGGCTTTAAGTGTTCAAATATTCTAAATAAGCAAGGTAGAAATGTTACATGGGTATTTTACCACTGGAAAGATAACTTTTTCATCAGTCATTCCTTGATGGAGCTAAGGCTGAGGAGGGTGCTTTAAGTCAGAAATTACACTAATAATGTGAGTGGTCAGTGCTACAATTCTCAGCGCACGTGGAGAATGCAACTTTAAACACAAAGTGAAAATGCACAGAACCAGGGAACTTTGAAGTAGATTTAGATTGAAAACTGATCTGACACTGGAAAACAATTTCTGTTAGGTGTGGCTAAATGTTAATGTCACCCAGATCTGTATGTTGTAAATGTTTTTTAGAAAATTGATGGTCGTAGTTCTGTGTGTGATTAGCAAGCTGCCTAGATTCTTACAGCTGAAATACTGCAAGTTCTATTTGCAGTTACAAGTGCCTTTAAAAAAAATAGCAATCTTACCTAAACTCTTATTTTGACAGGGGCCATTATTTCATCACCCTGTACTAACAATCATGAAGTGTCTTTATTTTTCATCATTCCTTTACAGAACAAAAGAGATGAACATCTTTTGAAAAAAAGAAATGTTCCCCAAGAAGAAAGTTTAGAAGATTCTGATGTTGATGCTGACTTCAAAGCAGTAAGTTCCTTGATTCTGGAATTACTATTTAAACTTTGGTGGTGTCTCAAAACAACGTATTATGTTTTTACTTTAACACTGGAAGTCTTGCAGTGGTTTGAAAGCCATGTTATGAACTGATACGTTGTTAAAATTTGTGTGAAATGTTTAAAAAGAATATAATTTAGCCACAAAATTACTAAACCCTTTTTTTTTTTTTTCTTTTCAAGCAAAATGTAACACTAGAAGCTATACTGCAGGTATGTTACATTTAACTTTTGATTCTCCTTGTTATTATTATCAGTGTGTGCTCTCTGACTTTTCAGTTCTTACTGTTACCCGTTTTTTCAGAACGCCACGAGTGACAACCCAGTGATCCAGCTGAGTGCTGTCCAGGCTGCAAGGTAAGCATGAGTGAAGGCACAGAGCTATAGTTCTTACATGTTTGTTATGAAGAAAGTTACTTATTTTATTTTTACATTTAATTTCACAGAAAACTCCTATCCAGTGACAGAAATCCACCTATTGATGACTTAATAAAATCAGGAATTTTACCAATTCTGGTAAAATGCCTAGAAAGGGATGATAAGTAAGTATACTTTTAAAAATGTCCACCTTTACTGAAAATCTGCATCCAGAAAATCATCTTGTTATTTCAAATGAAGCTGAGGATTCCTAACACCGTACAATGTTGCACAGGGGATCACACTCCATGGCAATAAACCATGGATTCTCCAGGAGTACTTATTCTGCCACTGAAATGTCATTTTATGTTTTAGTGCTCACACGGGCATATCCAGCTAGTGGAGAAAACCTTAATTCCTCCTTGGGTTTGGATATGCCAGACTTTTTTAAAGAAACCCGTCTCAGACTTTTACTGTGTGTTTACATGTGAGAGCAGAGAACGTGCCTGGTTGTGAACAGGGCTCTTCTCTTTGCCAGAAAGCCACACACCGAGCATGTGGTCTGTTGTGAGGCTTTGTGGGAAAACAGGAGGCAGAGAATGTAGTTGTAGGAATATAATGACGTGTAAGAAAAATGCCATATTCCACAATCCACGAGCCTTTTATTCAGATAGATGGGGATTAACACAGTTGAGGTAAATGTTTTAGCCTGTCTTTGGTCTCAGGCAGCCATAAATGTGTTTACAGTGTCCCCATTTTCGAGGTTATTTCTGCAGCCAGGAGAGCTCGAAGCTTCAGAAATGTGAATTGGTATTTTGGGTATAATTTGGTGGTTGCTAAAACATGAAGCGCAAGTAGCTTTGTTTCTAGCTTGTTTAGCAAAACAGTTGCTTAGAAGGCAGCTGGCAATAATGATCAAATCAGGGTAGCATTTTAAAATGGGTCATGAATTCCTGTCTGCTCTAGAAGTCAATGGTTCAGTGCTGTGAGAATTCTTTTAATTTGAATTTCCTGTCTAGTTTTTGTATGTGATTTAACTTTGTAAATGTTGAATAAGCCTTTTGAAATGGAACTCAACGTTATCTCATGCAGTCCTTTTAATTGCGATTGCTATACAATATTTAGTAGAGGTAAGCTCTTCAAAGGCTTTGTCGAACAGATTGTTAAAGCTGCTGTTCATGTTATAACTGAAAGCTTATCAGAAGGGGAAGAAAAGAAGTACCAGCCTAGAACTAGAAGTTTAATGTGTTTGATCCTAGAAAGTGAAGGGTTATAGGTAGCTGCTGACAGGTACTACTTGTTTTTACATATTCTTATTTACACATCCTCGGCCCTCCTGTCTAATTCTTTTCCAATTCCATCTCTAGTAAAACCTGAAAATGCTTTGAAATCTAAAGCACAAAAAAATCTTAAGGGAAGCAGGTGCTGTGGCTATATATAAAACATAATTGATAACGACGCAAAAAAGCATGGGAACGAAAAACTTACCTAACAGTAAATTTTCTCTGCCCTTCCCAAAGCCAGGCACCTTACTGTCCACTAACCACAGTAAGCTGGAAACTCTTTTATAGCTTCTAGAACCCTTGACCCTTAGCATTTGCTTGAACAGTGGTCTCCATACGAACTGCTTTACTGAACTGCTGTTGGCATAGACAACAGTTGACAGACGTCTTGGGAGAGATGTTCCCCCAGCTTTCATAATATCTGTAACTAATTTTGTCTGCATTTAATGAGTCAGTTTTACTGCAGGTATGATGCCGTCTTTTGATATTGATGCTAAATCTTTCCCTGTCTTTGATGGAGCAGAAGAATGTCTTTATCCCAGTAATACCGACTTACACTTGATGTGGGGTGTAATGTTAGAAGGAAGAAGTTGTTATTAGTTATGGTCAGACGTGATTAATGTATTGAAAACTACTAATGGCAGCAAGACAGTCGCACTTTCTTCACTAAATACGAGTGGTGTTTGGATCAGCTGGATTTGAACGGGTTTCTGTTATCCATTAGAGAGACATCATTAAATTTTATGACCAGGGGTGATAGAAACCTTTCATGCAGGAGATAATTAGTTGACTAGAGTAGCAGTCAGCTTCACTGGTTGGTCTGTACTTCAGCAAGTCCTACTGCTTTTTTTTATTATTATTACTAATATGAAGTCAGAATCCTGGGTGGTTTACAAAAAGTCATAGAATGAAAAATCCTCTTATTTCTTACAGCTTTTTCTCTGAATATCCTGGCTTAGAGGTTTTCTTTAAAACTTCAAGCTTAAGTGGCACTGCTCAGATGTAGAGTGTCTCAGAGTGGATACAGCTAGTAATGCTGAAATGGACCGTAAAATAATCTGCAAATCATGTTTCAACTTAATACTGTCAAATTATTTCATTACAGTCCTTCGTTACAATTTGAAGCTGCATGGGCATTGACTAACATAGCATCAGGCACTTCTGCACAGACTCAAGCTGTTGTACAGTCTAGTAAGTATTACAGTTTGGTTTGGGAGGGGGGGGGTGGATATTGTGGGTAAGAGTGAAAAGGGGGGATGTGGGTAATGAAATACCATTTGTTATCAAAAGCGTTAAAATAAACGCATGTCTGTCCTCTTTCTCAAAAAACAAAACAAATCAAAACCAAACCAAACCCAATATTTTTTCTTTAGACATTATAGTCTGTCACAATTGATTACTGCTAAGGAACCCAGACCCAATTTTCCACAGAGAACAGCAGGTGATATAATAGATATGACCAAAAAAAATGTTAGTCCTTTCTAATTCTTGGGTTGATTTCTGAAATCATGTACTCTTAATTCCCCTATGCTTAAAACTTACGTTAGCAAGTAATTCTTTCTACCTCAGAGGTATGTTCATAAATTTAATTAAAGTTATTAAATACATATAATTATGTAAGGTTGCTTATTTAAATACAGGGTTAAGAAAACTACCATCCTTTCCTTGCCCGTATGATTAGTACCTCCTGTGCACACCAAGTTTGTTGTGCTGCCTTCATTCCTTGCTTAGCCTGGAAATAAGTTCTATAGTTAATCAAAAATCAATTATTCAAATTAATTTTTCAAGATTATATATATAACGTTTAGGTCTCAACACGCTTACCTTAAAACAATCACCTTTATGCTAAATACAACATACTGTCATTAAACAGGAGGCTCTGGGTAAGCAAATCTATAACAAATGGTCTTGGTTTATTCGTATTCGGTGTTTTTATCTGGGAAAATGGTGAGCTAGTTATTTGATTTCTTTTTCTTAAGTGTAAGAACGGACCTTTCAAATCAAAATGTTGTTTTGTGCATTTAAACAGGAAATAAAACATCTCAGGAGTCATTAGATTCTGTACAGTTAAGATATTGGAGGAATAGAGTAAGAAGGCTTGTCAAAATGAGCTCTGCATAAAGATCCAAAGCCTTTTAAAAAAAAAACCAACATTACCATCTTGAATTTGCTTCAAAAAATCCTGATGTGATTTGGACACCTGTGTTTAGATTGCTTTTCTGCTCTTTAAATGTCTTTGAAAAATCTATTCCCAAGGGTTTGTTATCTTCCCCAACTTGTTCTTTGGTTAGTCAATGTTTTCTTCCTTTTTAAAGTCCCACAATGTTACCATATTTGAATGAATTAATCTGATGAAAAGGCCGTTTATAGTATTAGCTTGGCAGAAAACTATCTGGAAAAAAAATCCTAAAGGTAAAAAATAAATTAAAATGAAAATATGTACAGCACAGCCAAAAGCCTTGCTGTTACCTGAACAGTTACTGGAAGTTCAGGCTGGACTACATCTCTCCCAAAATCCCTTTAGCTAATGCTTGAAAAGGAGAAAATGTGATGAAATGAATTTAAAGAAGCAAAGAGCATTTTGCAAGCTTTACTCCTGAAGAGAAAATGGAAGCAATTTAGTCAGAAAGTCTTGCTGCTTTGGCTGGGGGATGACGAAGGGCAAACGGCTGCCCAGCTCCTCCCTTCAGGTACAGGGTGGTCTGAAGAAACAAAGCCGTGGAGCCGTGCAGCTGTACAAGAGGCTGGTGCAGCCTAAATACAAAAGAAGGTGGCCTCCTGCCATCAAGAGAGACAGTCGGAAGGCCCAGCAGAAGAGGACAAGTACTGTGTACACCAAATAAGCCAGTTTGGAGCAGAAGTAATGAATTTTTTGAGAGCAGTAGATCAGATAACCCGTACCTCCCGCTTTCTCGGGCTGTCCTCCTGCCTGCGTGCCAGTACTAGATGATTTTATTCTTGAGTTTGATTGCAATCTGATACAAACTGTGCACTTGAGCCTCCTCTCTGAAACACGCTGAATACACGTGTGGCTGAAGTGTAATCCCAGTAGTGGCTGAGGAGGAAGCTAGAACATTCCACTTGATCTAGTGGAAGTGGGATGATCGTTGCAAGAGCAGCGAGAGTGTTCTTAAGCGACGGTGTGTTGCTGTCCCTCCTAACTTGTCAGTTGTAGAATTGACCATCTAGGGCAGGGAGGGAATTCTAGGTAGTCTTTACTCTTCATCACTCTGTAATTTACAGGGAAACAGGCCAGGGGTTTTTGACTCAGTATCACGTGTAAAGTTATCAACAGAATATCGATTCACGGTCACTTACAAGTTGTGTTGCAATTTTTAAAAATTTCTGAAAGTGTTTCTGCAAGAAAAAGAAAATATTCTTTCCTTCAACAGTATGGAAATTGGTCTGTTTTCCTTTGCTCAGAGAGACTGAAGGACAAGTATGATCATACGTAGATCGAAAAAATGGCTGCAAGAATTACTGTCTTTCAAACAGTATGGGCTGTCTACAGGGAAGTAGTGCATGGGAATAGTAGTGGGATGGTTTCTTAGCTCTATTAAACTTGTTTAATTCAGCAGAGACTGAATATCTACAGTTGGTATCACTTCCTTAGTCTGATATGTTGCCTGCACTATATAAGAGCAAATTAAAACGTGTCTTAGGACTGGCAGATGGATGTAAATCTTCACTGCATATGGAAACTAACTATAGCCACCTCTTGGGAGGAAGCTATTTTCTCAAAATCAAGATTTGAAGCACGTTTGCACGAGTAGGCACGTCATTCTCCTAGGTATGTGGTGTGATCTTGGAAAAGTGGAAAATCTGAATTGCCAGGACATTAAACCTGGCACCTACGTACTTGAGGCTCGTGTGAATCGCTTTGAGGAATATGAGGAAATGTTTAAATGCAGGGAGCATTGTTGCTTGTTCTCAAGTCCTTTTTTTTTGCCCCCTCTCTAGATATGTAGAGAAATAGTTAACTGAGGTTTTGTATGCTCTTCTTAATAGGAACACGTCCCAGTCTAAGGCACGGTAGCAACAGTGTTTTGTATTCATCAGTGATAAAGTATTGTGCATATACCATGTTCCAGTGAAAAGAAATCTGATCTTTGCATTCTGTAGATGCAGTACCCCTCTTCCTGAGACTACTTCATTCACCACACCAGAACGTTTGTGAGCAAGCTGTCTGGGCTCTCGGAAACATTATAGGTAACTCTTGTTGTTGTTACAGTAATTGGAATTCAGGGAGTGTTTCACTTCAGGATTTGACGTTTTGAACATTGGCATTATCATATGAGACTATGTTTCCTCTAAATCCCGTGGCTTAATGTAATTTCTCATGTGGCCAGAGCTACATACCTGCATCCTATTTATTTCTAAAGAATAGTACCACTTGCTGCACAGTATATTAACTGGATACATTTTGTGTCTCGTAAGATATACATACGTATCTGTACGCATGTATATTTAATTGAACACCAACTGTCAGTAGTAAGACTATCGGTGAGGAAACATAGAGTTTCAGTATCCCAACATGTCATTGCATACATTCCAGGATTTTCCATTTTTAATGTAATTTCTTTTACAACAATTTTCATTTCTGTAGGTGATGGTCCTCAGTGTAGAGATTATGTCATATCACTGGGAGTTGTCAAACCTCTTCTGTCCTTCATCAATCCCTCCATTCCCATCACCTTCCTTCGGAACGTCACATGGGTCATTGTAAATCTCTGCAGGAATAAGGACCCCCCACCGCCTATGGAGACAGTTCAGGAGGTAAATAAAGAATTACGAGACAGATAATTGTTTATACTCTGGGCTAGAGGCCAAATGTTTTACACTGTCATACTGTGAATTTATGCATGGGTTTTTGCCACCGTTTTGTGCCACTTACCAGTTGGTAAATGAAGTAATTTGACCGATTTGGTGCTTCTTACTAAGGTTGTAATAAAGGTATTGGTAGCATCTGGAACTGAGTAAGACTAAAGACTGACGAGCCGTATGATAAAATCAGCACAACAAACCCCCCCCACACTGTAAATGGTTAACTTAGCATTTTGTGTTTATATCCAAAAAAGGCTACAAAGGTGATTCTGTTTATAGAAGTACTCAAATGTAATTGATTTCAGTAAAAGGAAATACAGGTGAATCAGTGAACATAGTGTACTGTGTGTTTTGACTAGCTCTGAACACGCAGTCAATGTCAAGTCCCCACTTGAGAAGAGAAGCATCCGAAAATCCTTTTAGGCTGGAGAACAGAGCAAACATGCTGTTTATGGAGGAGGCACAGCTAGAAAAGGGATGTTATTTGGCTTGAGCTGTAGTGGTAACGGACGTAAAGTTCTTTGTTTTAAGATAGATTCTAAAGCGTAGATACAGTTTTTGAAGCCTTATGAAGTATTTTGTTCTTAGCAAATAAACTTTAACTACATTTTAAAAATGAAGCAGAGAATGGGGAAACTGACAAGTAATATCTCTACCAACTAAAAGTGCCTGTTCTAAGCAGTCTTACCATGGCGCAGGCTTTTTTCATGTTTTTTCCATACGTGAATACCCAAATAAAATTTTACTTTAATCCAAGAAGGTGTAACATATTGATACTGAGCTAATGATTTTTATTATAATGTGCAGTAACAAAGCTTTCAAAATAGGAGGGAGATATCCCTATCTCTCTTGTTTGCTTGTTTTCCCTCGAAATACAGTCTGCTCTCTTTGTGCCTTTGAAATACATACTGTCTTGTATTTTTACAAATCATAAAATGTATATTTTTATACATGCTTTGAGGGAATGACCAGCTGCTGGGAAGTGTGTGAATGCAATATGCTAATGCAGTCTCAAGCTGGGCTTTGTGACTGCAGTACTTGGATTTGCGATTGTGCAGTCAATTTTCTTCTGCTGTAATGACTGATGAACTTCTTTTCAGATTTTGCCAGCATTGTGTGTTCTCATTTACCATACAGATATAAACGTGAGTAATTTCTAAACTTTTAGATATTTACATTCTTTGTTTTCTCTGGAGAGAAAATGCTGCAAGATTGTGTTTCAGTGGCAAGCTTGGTTTTGTGTATTAATTTATGTATAATTAAGCAGTGAATGCACTATTAAATATGAAGACTCCTATAAGTGTAATCACCCAGAGCGCGACAAAGAAAGCACAGGCACCATTTCTGAAATATCTTTTCTAAAAGTTTGTTTTTATCCTTTATGTTAGAATGTACACTACACTAAAAAAAAACAGTCCTACCTTGCAGAATTGAGCTCGAGAAATGTAAAGTACCAGCTTTACCATCAGCTTCCCTTGAATTCTGCCCCAGCTTACAGTTTTGCATAGATGCTGTATAATGCACACGTAGGAAAAGTGCATCTAATTCTATGTGTCAGATCCATCAAGTACTGTGATCGTGTGGGTAAATCTGGCTTTTGTAACCTGTTGGGTGCCTGACTTTGCAACCTGTTTAACTCAGGAAATCACACGTGAAGATATACTCGAAAAAAATGCAATAAGCTATTGCTTTGTGGTACCTTTGACAGCTTTTCTTCAGCTTTGTAACTTTCAGTATTTCCCACATTCAGCATCCGTGGGTTTACATGTTTCTTCTGAGTAAAGCCCTAGAGGGGTGGACTTCACCTCCTGAAGTCTTATGTTGGGACTTCAGGAACAAAGATCTGTATCACTAAGGGATACTGAGCTGCTCTCCTCCTCCTCCTCCTGTCAGGATTTTGTAAAGTCTGCCCCTTTTGCTTCTGATAGTGATCCTTGAATTTATGGAAGCAGGAAGTGAACCCTTGTGGTGGCTCTAGGGATAGTGCCTAAGATTAGTGGAACTGTCTTTTGTTATTTCCACACTGTGGTAGTGGTGTTTCTGCTGCTCTTTTAGCAGTGAAGTGGGCTTGGCTCCACAAAATATTTACAAACAGTTTAATTTGGGATTTTGCCAGGCTTTTCCCAGTGTAATATGAGTGGGAGACAGCACATGGTGACTTTCCAATTTGTAATTTGGACAAACCTGAATGGAAATTCATAGCAAAACCAAACATGCTTCAAGCCTATAAGCTTTTTTTTATCCCTACCAAATTTGAAAGCTTTTGCAAGGAGTGATTGTGTGAGAGCTTCTTGACGTAGCTACGAGACTGTGTGATGCCAGGTTTTGACTGATCTCAATTAGGGTGCCCGTCATTTTGATCCTGAGAGTCAGGTGCTAGTTTGGAGGTACCAGACTGGTCCCAGCCTCCCTGTACTGGAGCAGCAAACCTATCTTTGGAGATGAGTCAGTGATGCAGGTAGGTCAGCTGACAGTCCCATGAGCGCTTCTGGTGGCTGCTGCTCTCATCACCAACAGGGCTGTGGGGCAGCAAACTGGTGAGGCACCATCTCTTACTGCTTCTGCTGCGATAGCGGCTCCACCGCAGCACGTTCTGCTGTCCCTGTGGCATTAGCAGGTGAGGGCAGCAGTAGGCTGTGTCAAGAAAGCATTAGGTCATTGCTGTCTGGTCCCTGGAGCTGGGTGGAAGTAGCCTGTGGGTCAGGACCTCACAGTCCTGCCTGTGTCTCAGTAGTGTAGAGTTTAGCTATCTTAATAGCTGGAAATTTTAAATGGGTGTCTGTTTCAAAAGTAGAGTCGATCTAGGTACCTCAACAGATGATGTCCTCAGTGGGGTCCAGATTTCTCTTCCTGCAGTTCCTAACATCATCTTTAAGAGATGGGATATCCCTCTTTCTGCTGGCTTTGTTTCTGCTTCAGATACTACCTTTCAATGGCTGTCAACTTTTGTACCTTTCTTTTTTGGAGGGTTCTCAAATCATCTTTATCAAGTCTTTACATTCTTTACGATACTAAGATTGCCCTGATAGTCAGTTCTCTCTGGGTTTTTGCTTTGCCTGAACAGTTGCCACCTTACAGTAGTTGCTGGTCTTGTAGTTGGTATAAAAACTCCTTTCCTTTAATATGTAGGCAAAAAATAAAGCAAGCCATACACCTAGGCTAGTTTCACTTCAACACTGCACTATGGCTCAGAAATACTAACTGTAGACAGGTGGGTTAGGGACTCCAGGGGATTTAGGTGTCCTGTAACCAAAAGGTAGGGCAGCTCACAAATGACAACGGTGCAGGAGCCTGGGTCTGTATGTTCTTTAGTTACTGGCACAACTGCTGGTTGCCTGTCTCTGAAAGGCAAATCAAGGCCAACAGTTTATTTGTATACCGTCACTTTATGCACCAAAATGTGGTATTTGATTAAAAAAAAAATAATCTTAGCGAGAGGACGTATAGCAATGACAATTCTAGAACAAATGCCCCCCTTTTTTGTAGCTGCACATAATAATCTAACCTTTTCCTACTTGGGTCTCAGCGTCATGTTTGAGTTTTTCCTGTAACTCCATTGCATGCTCTTTTTCCCCTGCCCCCAGACATGTGAAGTCTTGTTTGCTGAGTTAAGACACCGTTACATGGATTGTGGTGTTCAGTGTCTAAACCATGTTCTTTCCAATTTGTAGATTCTTGTGGACACAGTTTGGGCTTTGTCCTACTTAACAGACGGTGGAAACGAGCAGATACAAATGGTGATTGATTCGGGAGTTGTACCTTTTCTAGTTCCCCTTCTGAGTCACCAGGAGGTTAAAGTTCAAGTAAGTCTGGTCCAGTTGCTATCGAGTGGTCCTTTGTAAGCTATTGTCTACAAAAAATCTGCCTTGGAGTATTTATTAGTGGAATACTGAGATGGGCATTTATAGCTACACTTGTTGCAGGTAAAACAACAAAAAATGTTACCTACCCTGGGGGGAAAAAAAAATATATTAAAACTAAAGAAAACTCAAAGCAGTTCTGATAGAATTTTAAGTAAAATGAGAGGTTGAACATTAACTTCCATGGTGTGATTACCCGGGGTGCCTGCCTTCCAGAGTCCTAAAATAATGAGAACAGATTTTACGTTTTCCAGAGCTCAGGTTCTGTGCAGGCTTTTCTGCTGCTGCAGACATGATTGTGCATGTTCTGGCTGAACAGCACACGGAACCCAATTAAATTTTGGGACCTTTAGAATGTTCAAATATTTGCAGATGCTGAGTCCTTTAAGTAAAGCAAATTTCTGATGAGCAAAGAGAGGTAGGTTAACTGAGCCTGAGACAAAGGGAACTCAAAAGTTAGTTGATGTGTGCTTGATTTTGATAAATCAACCCATGGAACTGGGAGCTCTTTTGATCTGTGAGTTTGGCATGGTTGTTTAGTTTGCACTTTGGATGAGACGCGACTGTCTTGAAATTTTGTCAGAGCAGTTCACTTGATGCAAAGGGGTCTCTCCAGTATTCTGTCACTTGTAAAGCATTTACTAACCAGTACTTAAAGATATAAAGTCCATTTCTGAAAGTCGACGCGAAGAAAAGTGGTGGTGGATTTTTTTAGTCGGTAGCGGAGAGCTGAATGGAGGAGGAAGCAACCTTGGCAGACATAGTCAGAACCTAGAAAGAGTTAATCTCAGATCAGATACACCGTGAATTAACTCTCCCATTGTTGTAATGTTCTTTTAATTTCTAATCTTTCCTGGTTGTGAGTCGAGCGGCAGCGGATCTGTGCAGTAAAGCGCTGTGCTGTGTGTTCCTGTTCCCATGAAGCAGTACCCGTTTGGAGGCTGTAGCTCAGAGGGTGGAGTGCTAAGGTGTAATTTGCAAAGTGTTTATACAGAAAGACATCTTAAAATCATCTTTATTTTAGTGTAAGTAACAGCAATGTCTTTAACATGCAATATGTTATTTTTTTTTTCTCCTTCCCACTTTGGCTATTCAGACAGCAGCACTGAGAGCAGTAGGCAACATAGTAACTGGTACTGATGAACAAACACAAGTTGTTCTCAACTGTGATGTTTTGTCTTATTTCCCAAATCTCCTGACGCATCCAAAAGAGAAGATAAATAAGGTACCATTTCTTTCTTCCTACCTTCATATTTTTGTGTAAGAAATAAAGGCGTAGTCTGTAGCATATTACAGCAGAATTTCTCCCAGCTATTATTCCCAGCATGTGAGCGACTTTGTATAAAGGTGCAGCCTGTGAGGATGGGGCTTAATGAGGGCTAAAGCCAAACGGGGTTAATGGGGATGCATGCATTGCTGTTGATGCCTGGTGCTTTTTGTGAGGACTGATGTTTTTTGCTTTGGAGTGTGACACTTCTTTGATGCTAGTTACTCACTTTGCAAACTTAGTTTTCCATAACTAAAGAGTGTTACTTTTAGTTGGGAACAATGAGTTGAGATTCTGTTGATTGATTCTGGTTTTCCACTTCCACCTTTTTGTAGTGGAGTTTATTTGCTTGTCCAGCTTCACCTTCAAGGATATAGGGAGTACCACTGCCCTTTTGTGAAGACTTGTCCCTAAGTTTTCTCTTCTGCCTTTTGGCAGAGGAAACTGCTGCTGCAAGTGTTCCACCCCTGCAAGGGATGGAACAGGGGGAGCTGGATGATAGAAAGCAATCAGTGCCCTCTTTTCCAGAGCTGTATTTCATGTTGTTTGCACTCTGTTTTTTTAATCATTGTGCCGTCTTCCCGCTGCAAAAGTGGGGCTGGCTGAGGAGGAGGCTTTTTTATTTAGCTTATGTGATTTCCCCACTTAGTCTACCATTGAGGGGAAATCTATTGGTGAGGAATCTCTTCGAGAGCTCTGAAGAAGTTATCTGTGACAGTTCAAACTGCTGTGATGTGTGTCTGCATGCCCTTCTAGTTATCACAAAACAATGACAATGAGCTCTTTTTGAATGCCAACAAAGGAATTGGTTTTGTGTAAAGGGAGTCTAGAAATTATTTGAATTTTGCTTTAAGTGTATGTTGTGAGGGGCAAATGCAAATAAAAACAAGATATACGTCCCTAAAAATTGAATCCATAATGGGTTTGGGTTTGTTTTTTTCTTGCAGTACTTCATAGTTTGCTGCTTGCCACACTGTTTGTCTTTTACTTAAGACTGGAGCCTTTTTAAGATGTTCTGAGTTGCCTTGACAAGCATCCCCCTTTGCAATGGGGAATTTGTAACTGCTGTTATGGATGTTGGCTCTGCTGATGTTATCTCCCAAAGGAGATAACTGCTGAGTAAAGTCTCAGCACTGAGAGTCCCGTGTGATACTTGAATGAGTTGTGAGCTCCACTTTGTGTTTCAGGAAGAAAATGGGAGCTGGAGTTAGCCTTCCTTGTATCAGCACAGAAAGCTGCTACTGAGCTGTCAGTAGCAGGATTACAGGATGAGTCCTTTTCTATGTGAGGTTTTGCCACTTTTCCTATTTTCTTTGCAAAACTGATTGAAAAGTCTAAAACGTGGCTGTGACTCCAGCGGTGAAAAGTACATAGAGGGTTTAAGTCAGTGTTGCTCCTGATGTTCTGAGACACTCCTTATGTAAGCAATAACCTGGCCCCATGAATTAATGACACCAATTTTGCATTGATCCCTGCACGCTTGGCTTTCGCAGCGTGAGAAAAGTTTGTGTGCTGGAAGTGCTATGGGGGGGGAGCAAACCTGGAGGTTCTGGGCAGTGGTTGGTCATGGTATGATTTTAGGTTTTGAGGTTGTTTTCTTCGGTTTTGGTTGTTGTTTTTTTTTAATCTGTTGACTATTTTTTTGAAAGTGTTTTTCTTTTTTTGTTTTGTCCAATTGTAGGAAGCAGTTTGGTTCCTTTCCAATATCACAGCAGGAAACCAGCAACAAGTTCAGGCTGTAATAGATGCTGGGCTAATCCCTATGATCATACACCAGCTGGCTAAGGTCAGTCAAACTGTCAGCTATGCGAGTTGTCATCCTCTTTTTATAAATCTGACACGAGGAGCCTGTGATTTTTAATAATAAGCTTGACAGATGTTTCCATGCTGATTTTAATGGGCTATTAATTTTATTTTTCAGGGGGACTTCGGAACACAAAAGGAAGCTGCTTGGGCCATTAGCAATTTGACAATAAGTGGCAGAAAAGATCAGGTATGTGTAGTGGGGTTTCAGATTGTCACTGGAACGTTGCAGGTGCAGCCATTTGTAAAAAGCACAATGTTGAAAGCACTGTCTTCTCCCCCACCCCCCTCCATTAATTTAGGTTGAATACCTCGTACAGCAAAACGTAATCCCGCCCTTCTGCAACCTGCTCTCAGTAAAGGATTCTCAAGTGGTACAGGTGGTGCTGGATGGTCTGAAAAACATCCTGATAATGGCTGGTGATGAGGCTAGCACAATAGCTGAAATTATAGAAGAGTGTGGGGGTAAGTGCATAGTAGGCTTTTTAAAAAAATGAATTAGCTAGCTTTAGTCTGGCTCCAGCTTGTTGCTGTTGGTGTTTACTACAGCTTTTTTAATTTTTGCTTTTTACCATGGACTATTTGAATAAGCAAGTGAGACTTTGGCAATGGGAGAAATGGCTTTTTTTCTGTTTGGTTCAGTTTAGAGATTGTCATGTTGGAGGTAATCATTAAAGGAGCCTTCTGTAGCTTAGGTATTTTTGAAGTTCAAATAAGAATTGTACTACTTTTCATTTTATTATTGCATATGCTTTGTTCTGAGGTAAAACACACAGTTGTTGCTTTAGTTTATTGCCTTGCAAGCAGTTGTTAGGATGATAATTTCAATACAGACCAAAGCAGGATGAGGAGTCAGGCTTTTGGATATTGCAATCCAAGTTTTAACACAATAAAATTCTATATTAACTATAATTCATGGTATTAGATATATATAAGAAAGCAGTAAAGGGTTGTATAAGAACTTACTACACTGGAAGGTTTTGCCTTGTATTATACCACGTCCAGTATGAAAATGGAACTAGGGTTTTAAGCTGCTCTTAGTGAGAGACTTTGTCGCCTCATTGTTTTAAACTCACACGCAACACAGACGTGAAACCACTTCCTCTCGGTGATACACAGAAAGCACTGTTTGAGTGCCTTATGCATACGGTACCTTCTGTCTGTGTAGTCTTGTCTAAAAAGGGAGAAGGTTCTATTATTCCTTTTTTCATAAAATGTGATATTCCATGGCATGCAAATGCTCACAAAACACTTCTTCCATCTTGGAGACAAAACCAGCTGTAGTGTTAGACAGTAGTTGCTACATCATTTCTAGTATGTTTTAGTACTGATGTTTCATTATTTTTCTTAGATTTTTTTGTTTTCAAAATAGTAATTGACTTGAGTTTAAATTTATAAACTCTTCTCCATTTTCTTTTGTCCAGGGTTAGAGAAAATTGAAGCCTTGCAACAGCATGAGAATGAAGACATTTATAAACTAGCATTTGAAATCATAGATCAGTATTTCTCTGGTGATGATGTAAGTATGCTGGGGATGGAAGAGCGTTGGCGCTGCGCTGTTAGCTTAGCAAGTACATTCTCATTGGTCCTCAGTTCGAGTTGTGGTGAACATTGGCAGGCTGGGGGGTCAGTTTTCCTGCTGCTTTTTCAGGAGAGCTTCCCCTCATTGAAAGTCTTTGAAGAGTTTCTCAACGCCAAGAATTTTCTTCAGCAGCATCAAGATGACTACCCTGGTCTTGCCTAACAAAATTGATTGACACTGACCTAATTTTGTCACACTAACATGTGAATTGACATGTAATTACTTGTGATTAGAGTCGAAACAGTTCTCTGGCTCTCCTTTTTACTTTCTCAAAGTCAGTCTTTGGCGTGGGGAGTGGATGGTTATTTTCAGATAGGTTACCATATTTCAGCTCTGTAGTGGCTCAGTCTGGATTCTACATTGAGAAGAGTTAACAAAACTGTAACACTTTCTGCAGCTGATTGATCTAAACCATCTGGTTTTGCCTTGCACTCCGATTAGCTATTTTGACCCTTTGGGTTCTAGCTCTTTCTGCTGCTGGTGACTTGTGAGTGCCTCAGCAGCACTGTTGTAACAAGCAATTCAAAGGCAAATACCGTTTATCCTTTCTAGGCCATCCAGGGTGTATGTAGTTCTGGTAGAACTGTGTCTTCAGTTCTTCTCTTAAATTGAACTCTCCAGATAACAGCTCTGACTTCTAAGACTGGTTAATTTTCAATTTGTGGGCCCATCACGCGATTGAGAAGTTAGTTGCTGGAAGTTTAGGTGTGTGAAAAGTTCCCTGCACTCATGGTTCTGTGAGCAGCATCTAATAGTCTCTGTAATGACTCTGAGACTTCTGTAGCAAAGTGAAGAGCACAGTCTAATTGGTGTGGGTTGAAAAATAGCAGTTGGGAGGTTAGTACTCCCTTCTGTGCATTTGCCTTTTACATAAACTAATGCAGTTTAATCTATGCCTGGTTTGCTGAATTTACTTCCTTTACTGGGGAGCAAGACTTTACTTCAGGTTATTGTTTATCCTGCTACCATGTCTTCTGGGGCTTCTGAAACTCCAAATTGTAGGAATTCCATCATTGGGAGCCAGGAGTTAAAACATAAAACCAGACAAATCTTCAGGCAGTGACTCTATGTAGGAAAATAACCTTTGTTGTTTGAGGACTGATGCAAAAATAACCCAGAAAAATCCAAATTGCCCTAGGGAGACAGGAGCCTGGTTATGTTAGCCAGCTTGGCAGTGCTAAGATGGACTGCCCAGGAGTATTCCCGCCTTCTGTCACTTCGGGATCTTCTGTATTCTCATGAGATGTCGCTGGCTGCTAGATATTCCCTTCACTCTTAATCCCATCTGCTCCTCTGCTGAGCCCTACAAAGTGCACAGGCACGTACCTCAGGACCAGCACTAGTGGGTTCCTCACATCGGTTTATTGTGTCAAAGGCATGTGAAGTTTGGGGGTGTATTAGAAGGGGGGTGGTTAGTAGGTTGAGAGAGGTTCTCCTCCCCCTCTACTCTGCCCTGGTGAGGCCCCATCTGGAATANGCCCACTCCCTGGGCTGCCCAGGGAGGTTGTGGAGTCTCCTTCTCTGGAGACATTCAAAAGCCACCTGGACATGTTCCTCTGTGATGTGCTCTAGGTGTTCCTGCTCTGGCAGGGGGATTAGACTAGATGATCTTTCAAGTTCCCTTCCAATCCCTGACATTCTGTGATTCTGTGTAGTGGGACCTTGTAGTACCCCTGCAGAAGACAGAAGTGCACACCTATCAACTCATAAACATTTTGTAAAGTGCTCTGAAACCAGATTAGACCTTAACATCTCCCTCCAACTTAGGAATTGTCACCCAGAGCACAGAGAAATAAAGATTTTAGGTGAGTCAGTTCTGGTGTCTGCACAACTTCAAGGCCAGATCTCAGAAAGCTCTTGAGAACCCCCCCAGAGAAGGGCTCTTACCTGCTTCAGAACGGCAGACGGTTTGGAGCAAGGGGTATGGTTCCCCCACAGCCTGGCTTGTAGAGGTGGTGTGTTCAAGAGAGCAGATGCAGCTGGTGATTTGGAGGAGGATGGGTAGGGTTTGAGGTTGTGCGTATCGATGCCACGCACCGTGTTATTTGCTGTTCCTAGAGGCGGTAAATACCTAAATCCTAACAGCTCCAAGGAAGTTGAAGTGGGTACTGATGCCTTCCATTCTATATCCGTAGACTGATGAAGTATTTCTGGTTTAAAAAATGATTCAGGTTGTGCTTTTGAGCGCTATATAAAACTGCTCTGAAATAAGTTACTGGGAAGCCTTCGGATTCCGGTAGGAGACACTGAGAGCTCCTTTAAGCTGCATGCAAGTATGGCCGTCAGCTGCCGCCACACGTTATTTTCTTGTTGAAAGAAAATGGGGAAAAGTACAAAGCTAAGATTGGAATTCACAACTAGTGATTAGCCAAGAGCCAGAAGAACTAAAAATTGGCATGGAAAATGAAATCTCACAGCTGAAATAGCAACTGCTCTGACCAGGCAGCCCGGTCTCCAACCATTGCAATTTCCAGTTCCCCTAACGGTATTAGAGCAGAGTTCCTGTGGTGTTCTTCTAGAACGTATTTGAGGAATAGAATTGGAAAAACTGATCTAATTTATTGCAATAATATTTGAAAAAAAAAGAGGAAAAGATGAGTGTTTGTGAATCTCTCCTGCACGCACGGAGTTGTGCGGGAATTGGCCTCTGACGTGGTTTCTGTTGTTGTACCTTCTAGATCGATGAAGATCCCAGTCTCATTCCTGAAGCCACTCAAGGAGGTACTTACAACTTTGACCCGACGGCCAACCTTCAAACGAAAGAATTCAATTTTTAAGTTCAGAAAAAGTGCAGCTTCTCTGTCCCACACCAGTACGAAGCACCACCAGATGGCTACCAAGTGAAGAAACAAAAGGCTCCAAGACACACATGCCTCTTCGTTTTGATGCTTCTAAAGCAAGCCATGTATCGGTCACTTTGCAGTTGCCAAACGTCACTCTCACATGGACTGTAAATGCATATGCATGATCTCTTAAAACTGTTTCAGAATTCTTTTTAACAGTCCCAACTACCTTTTTTTGCCTTTTTCCCGGTGCCACATGCTGACGACCGCGATCTGCAGTTTGGTTAAGAATATTCCAGAGTGGTGGCACATTGGCTTCTTTGGAAAACAGTGCGCTGTGGATCAAGACACTTTGGTATGACGTGGACATTTTGGAAGACTTTCAGGGGCCCGGTTTGCTCTGAGCCTCCATCGTCGTCCTCCACAAACATATTTTCATATACTTTATGTGGAAGAATAGATTCAAACATGCAAGCCAAATGAATTTCATTGGTGAAACTGAAATAAAAGTAACTTTAAAAAAACAAACAAACAAACAAAAACCGAAACCAACAAAACACTTGGCAATTGATTAAACACTTAAGTTTAAAGCAAACAAAAAAAAAAAGCCTACTTCAGCTGTCAGTAATTGATGTGTGTTCATTAACTGCCTCAGCACCCAGGGTTGGAGAATGAACTGTAGATTTGGACTGGTAAAGCTTTTGCCATTATACCTAATTTTTGAGAACAGCGAGCCCTATTTGACCACTCACTTCAGCCTGTGTGTTCCTGCTGTTTTGAAGTAATCAAATGCTGTGCATGGTATTTTACCTGAGCTACAACCTGTTATGGACTTGAACTTCTGTTTAAGCTGAAAGCAAGAGTCCCAGACTGTAGAAAAAAAAAAAGAAGAAAAAAAAAAAAGAAGAAAAAAATCTGTCCAAAAGTGTATTAGTTAAAAAAAGAATCTTGCTTTCAACTTTCAGTAGTCAGTATATTTTGTTTTAAATTGATAATTGGATATGGTTGATTTATATTGGGTTTAAACTGTGGAGCTTTCATGTTTACTGTAATTTAGTCTTAAACTATTTTTTACTTAGTAACCAGTGCTTATGATGATGTGGTTGGCAACAAACCAGCAACTACTTAGAAGCGTCATAAAAGCTTCATTCTTGGAGTATGGGAAGAGCGATTCGGAAATTAGTCTCCAGTCTTATTCACCTGATTAAAACGAGATACAAACTGGTTGATGTGTGAGGCTGTGTGGAAGCTGCCCGATGTGCAGCACACGTTGACTAACTCTACCTAAGGTCACTGCTTTTGGAAAACCGTCTGACCCCGGCGTTTGCAGCGGGATTTTGGGATCGCTGGGGTGAAGACGGATCATTCTGAAATTCTGTAAGCTATCACACAAGCTGGTTTTGTTGCTGTTGTTTACTGGGTGTAATTTCCCAATGCATTGATGTGAAGGGATAGGAAAAAAGAAAAAAAAAAAAAATCTAAACTAATTTAGTTATTGGATGTGGGTTGTATTTACTGTGATGAAGATAAGGACAGATGCCATCAGAGCTTTGTGGATCAGCTGTTTTTCCACTGATGAACAACGCATAGCAGGTGTGCATTCATTAAATATATATCTGCCAAGGTGGAGCCACTTTAAAGAGTGAGGTGTCTTGTATCTCACCTGGATACAAGCGTATGTTTAAACTGCAAGATTTTTACTTGCTAGATAATCTGTTTTAATATAGTGGTTTGGCCTCTGATTATTTATAGGTTTTATAAATTTTAGAATCAATTTCTCTTTAAGGTGGCTCAGATTTTTCAACTCTTGTGCACATAAAATTGAGTTGAAGTTCATTGTGCCTTTTTTCTTTTCCCAAAAGTTGAGTTGAAGCTTCATATGGTAACTGCATCCTATTCACACACTGTAGTCTAAAACATTGAAACTGTGTGGTGTTCGCTAAAACAAACAAAACAAAACAAAACTGAACGATAAAAAGTCAAAGTTAGGTAAGGTCACAAAGCTTTTGTGAAATTAGAGTTTCCAGCAGATGTGATTGTGAACAAATATCCCCCCCCCTTCTAATTCAATTTAGTCTCCCTATATGGCCTATAGACTGACGGATACCCTGTTCAGCCTCCGCTCACCGTTACCCCTAGCGATTACCTACAAACTGGCATTTGAAACGACAGTTTTCCAGTACTGTGAAGATTGGAATCCTTTTCTTGCACTCAATGCATCACATTGACAGTGAACTGGGGAGAACTGGGTAAGGGCAGGACAAAGCCTTTGCTCAGTTCTTCCTGTTGTGACCTTATCAGCTTTCGATTGGGATTGCACCGTTTCATAGTTAATAAAGGAAACCAAGTATATTGCTGCACTTTTACGTTTTCAGAACAGTGTTTAAAATTGCATTGTTTTTATTATTTTTTTAAACTATCAGTTAAAATAGACTAAAACGTTCTTTCAAAGAGGCATCTAAATGTGTTCCTAATTTTGTATATGGGCTTAGGTTTTGTAACCAATAAAAAGCTGCTATCAAATACTATAAAAGGAAATAATTCAAGAGCTTATTTTGAGGATAATGAAACTGCTCAGCCGCCTCAGGTTGGCTTAGGGGGTTTGGTTCTTGGTCGAGCTGTTGATTAGCAGAACTCCGCATCCAAGTTTGAAGGCTCTTACAAGGATGAGTACTGGAAGCCACTGCAGTCATCTCTGAAACTTTGGCTACTGTTCCAGTACGGAGTTTGAAGCTTTTGAAGGAGGTCCTTCCCAAACGTGGTAAGTGGGCTGCAGCTGAGAACTGTATGAAATCATGGCTTCAGTGTAAAGTTTTGAACCCGCACCAGAGCCTCGGGAGACTTCCACAGTCTTTCTCTGCCCTCCAGAAACGTCCTTCCCAGGCCTGACCAAGCAGTGATTTTAAGCTGGGGACATTCCTCCTGCCAGCAGCGCCTTGGGAGGGGGTTGTGCACCAAAGATCACCTTTAGGTGGGAGACTGGGTTTCTGTGGTTTTAGCTGGGAGGGGTGGCCAGTATCCCTCACCTCAGGCAGGAATGACCCTGTCAGGGTGCTGCTCAGGGATAGATCATAACCAAGTCACAGATTTGGAAGAGAAGGAAGCTGAGGGGAGACCTCATTGCCCTCCACAACTACCTGAAAAGGAAGTTGTAGAGAGGTGGGTGTTGGCCTCTTCTCCTGAGTGAATAATGACAGGACCAGAGGAAATGGTCTGAAGTTGTGGCACAGGAGGTTTAGATTAGACAGCAGGAAGAAGTACTTCACTGAAAGAGTGGTCAGGCGCTGGAACAGCCTGCCTAGGGCGGTGGTGGAGTCACCAGCCCTGGAGGTATTTAAGAAATGTGTAGATGTGGCACTTCAGGGCATGCTCTAGTGGCCAAGATGGTAGGGTTGGGTTTTTTGTGTTTATGGTTGGAATTGATGATCTCAGAGGTCCTTTCCAACCATGATGATTCTGTGATTTGTGTTGTCCAGCAGCCCCCTAATTAGTGCAGTCCTGCTCTAATTATGTGACAGCACTAGAGGAGGAAAATCCCCTTGAATTGCTTGAGCTACGGCTTTGCCATTCATCCTCCATGTCAGGTGTGTCACCCTCTGTCCATGGGTGGGATGATGGTGGAGATGAGCTTCTACTGCCTTATTTTCATCTTTGCAAATGCTCTTCAGTTAAGAGTAGATTAGATGCGGTGTTGGGGAATATGGTGTAGGGGAGAACATTGTAGAGTAGGGCTGATGGTTGGACTCGATGATCCCAAGGGTCTCTTCCAACCAAAATGATTCTGAAGAGTAAAGAGCTAGAAATAAACCAGCCACCGTTTCCGAAAGCGGTTTATTCTCTTTGGTCTCTTCAGCTTTCAGTTGGCAAAATGAAAATCTTGGGCCCTGGGATTTTTGCAACATGTTGATCATCTAGCAGGTCCTATCTGTGGAACCTGGAAGACACTACATCACCAGAATTAAGAATGTGTTACTTTGAGACATCTTATTTAGAAAGAAGAAAACCTAGAGAATATCTTGCTGTTCCCCTTACTTGGAAAAAAATCAACACTTTCATGTTGTTTGCCTGATCTGTTAAATAGAGAAATGAGTAAGAAGATCCACTACCAGGCATATTTTTCTAATCCTTTGTTTTTAAATCTCAGTGGACCGAATCCTAGGTCAAGCCCGTTTTGTTACTCTGATCTATAATGTCCTCTGGATTCAGAGTGTTTCAAAATAGCCTTTTCTACCGAAGCCGCCTGGTTGCGTTGTGTTCTTTCTATTTTGTTGTATTAAAAAACACTCCTTTTTTTGTGGCATAATTACGCCTCTATTCAAGCATATGTAGGACAACGAATTATGCCAAGCCATTAGAAAGCACTTTTCAAGAAGAAAAGGAAGGGGAAAAACAAGAAGTAGAGAACTGGGCTCCGAGCAGCAAAGCCAGGGAAGGTTTTGCCGAGGGGGTTTGTCACAACAGCCGCCGTCACCTCCACGGCCACGGGGGAAATGGCCACCCTTGGCTCCCTGACTGTGCAGGCAGGGAGAGCTGGAACCCCCTGAGCTGCTCAGCTCTGCTTGTGGGGTGGTACGTTTCTTCAGAGCCCTCAGGAAAATTGCCAGGTGTGAAGACACGGAGTTACAGGCTGGAGCAGCTTTGGACTTCTGAAATACTCCCAAGAGGTTTACTGACATAAGCAGCTGCATTTAAAAGCAGTAACAAGTAATAGGACAAGAAGAAATAGCCTCAAGATGCTGAAGTTGCCTGCAGCCACCTCTACCAGGACACATCCCCTTTGTTCCCATGTGGTGTCTTTGAAGAGCTGCTTTTTCTCAGAGGCAAGGAGGACGTTGTCCCCATCCCTCCTGGGGCAGCTCTGGAGGTTCAGAACCACTTCCCCATGATTGCAGCCTAAACCCTGCTCTTCTTTGCCCAGCCGCCTTGGCTTTGCTAGTGACAGGCCCATCCCGCCTTGCCAGAAACAGGCCTTCCTCGAGAACAGTCTCTCATATTTTGTCTCTGTATTGACCTGCTCCCAGAAACAGGGAGGGGAAGCTGCTTCTCCATCCTTGTGAAAGCTCAGCCCCAAGGCATGTTGTGTGGTCACCTTACAACTGTGTGTGGCACTGGACTCCTGCTCCGGCCCTATCCTGACCCAAACCTCCTGTCTCTGGAAATACCGCCTGCCTTGGGGGATGGACTTTTAGCATTGGTCTTCGTTCTTGCTATTGTCAAAAAAAAAAAGACTACTATTCGGTGCTGTCAAAATAATGAGGTGTAAAGTGCTTTTCTTTATGAACAGAACAGCCCTTGCCTGATTGTACACCCCCAGGAAACATGGGTCCCAGTTCCACACTCAGATGGTATTTTTCTTCCCAAGGAAACGTCCAGTTTGATCCTTTCCAAAGCCCTTTCCCTCCATTATCAAACCTCACCTGGGCCTGTGTGCGTTTGTCCTCTATCTGCAAAAACCAGTGGCTTCATAACCTCGCCCCAGTCTAGTTTCAAAAGCAAATATATCTCCTGCACCCAAGGCCAAGTGGGGCGTTACCTCAGAGCCACCGACCAAGTGGGTTTGGTGCGTGTGAGAGGTTGTGGCCTGCTGGAAAAACCCTCGTTGCCACATCCAAATGTGGTTAACCAGCACCGGCCAAAACCACCCCCAAACCCCAAATTAATAAACATCTGAGGCCTAAGGGAGAATTTAAGAAGACTTCCTCAGCCCTGGGAGCTCCAGGGGGATTGTTTCTTGCAGACAAGATGTTGATGATGCTGGGTTGATCTAAGGTGGTGGAGCTTTGGAGGTGCCGGGTGTTGGACTGTGTTGGAGCAGGGGTTTGGGCAGAGGGGGGGTACTTGCCAGGTCTGAGTTGGCATCGCCTTTCACAGCAGTTGGATAATTTATCTTGTTTGTTTGTTTGTTTGTTTCCTTTTTAGAGGAATTTTATATGAATCACGTTGTGTGAAGTAAGGGGGGGGGTGAGAGGGTGGGAGGGGGGAGATGATGAGGTGTTCCCAGCCATGGGTGTGTCCCTGAGGTCCTAACCCAAACACCAACCTTCACCTGGCATTTTCAATGACATGAGCGAGCCCAGGGTTGCCACTCAAGCAAAGGCATCACAAAAAGAAAAGAAATCAGGTATCAGAAAGTTGAGAAGGTGGCCAGTTAATTAACCCTTTGAAGGCTGTAACGTCTTGAACTGTCATTTGTTGTCATTTGTCTTAGTCGTAATTGCATGACTGCTTTTTAATACCATTTAGCAAGGATATTCATCTTTTTTTTTAAGAGGTGGTTTCACTCCTTGTTTTTTCTTGGTGACTTACATGTGGTGACACTTTATAGGTGGTATTTCAGGGTTTCTTTAGGAGGAAGAAATTAATTTACAGCCATTATGTGTATTACAGCAATAATTAGGACATTCTATGGCATTATACAGCCTGTCTCAAAACAAGAGGGGTTTATGCAGTCTTTTTTTTTATGTTGTAGCTCTTCTTACCTTTTGAAAAAATTCTTATTGACCTTTTTTTACTCCCAGGTCTTTCTCAGCTCTCTGGCTGCTGCCCCAGCACTCTTCTCCTGGTATTACAGCTGGTCACAGCTCCCTCTCATGTGCCCCGTGGCTGCCTGCTGGTTCCCTTTTAAAATAGTTCATTATCAACCGTTCATGCCCTCACCCTGCAGACTTGGGATTGCCTGGTTCCCCTCTGCTCTCAGGCCCCTCAGTAAGACCGTGGTGAAACCCATCAAAGAAGCCCCATCAGTAACTGTGGGGCAAATAGTGTGTGGGTCCACCAGAAAACAAAGAAACAGTGCCAAGACCAGAAGTCACCTATCATCGCATGAGTAGAAACCGTTCTGTGTGATGGATGATAGGATGAAGGGGAATGGTTTTAAACTGAAAGAGGGTAGACTTAGATTAGATATCAGGAAGAAATTCTTTAGGGTGAGGATGGTGAGGCACTGGCACAGGTTGCCCAAAGAAGTGGATGCCCCATCCCTGCAAGCGTTCAAGGCCAGGCTGGATGGGGCTTTGAGTGACCTGGTTTTGTGGGAGGTTGCCCCCCATTGCAGGGGTGTTGGAGCTCAATGATCTTTAAGGTCCCTTCCAACTCTACCCATTCTATGATTCTATGAACGGCTGGAATATGGAAGTTGTGAAGAGACGGAGGAAAAGGTGATTCATTCTTCCTGTACCGGTTTTTAACATTGGCTGGGTTTTTCCCAGCTTGTTGCTTTCCTTTTCTCTGGGGGGGTGGATGGAAACCTCCTTGTCAGAAATTTAAAAATAAATCTGCGCTGGGTTGATAGTCATGAAAATATTTTGTGGAAGCTGCTTTAAAAAGCAGTCCTACATAACAGTTAGTTAATCAGTGAGTAATTAGCTGTGTCCTTTCATAAATAGTGTGAAAGACGACTGAGGCGTCTCAGTATCCACAAAAGAACAAAGCAGAGAAGGGATGGGAGGTCTCAGGGCTAGAGAAGCTGAAGGTCCTGTACATGGAGGCTGCTCTGACAGCTCTAAGCAAGGGCAGATACTTACCAGTATGGATCTTCTCGGTGGAGTGAGGACTGGGAAGATTAATGGGCAGTTAGGGATTTCGGTTACGTTATTGTAAAGGTTAATACAAACCAGAGTGCCTCTAAAGGTGTTGGGTTGTTCAGCCTCCACCCTTGGAGGCGTTCAGAACTGCTGCACCAGGCCTCGGGTAACCCGATTCAAGCAAGTTATCAGACCAGGTGTCCCTTCCAAACCTTGCTGTCTATGGGTTGGCCACTTTTGCCAATAGCTCATAACCACTTTTGCCAATACATTTAGCTCATAACTATGAGGTTGAAGATCACGGAAAAGCAGACCACATTAACAACGAAATACTGATCAAGTCTTTATAAAGGGAGCCAAATAAATACTTGTTGCTAAAAAAAAAAAACTAAAAGGAAATAAAAGGCAAACAGCCTCCTGTTCAAACATCTCCTTTTGGCTTTGAGACAGACAAGTTGCACCAGGGAAGGGTTCAGATTGAATACTAGGGAAAATGGTTACACAGAAAAAGTTCTTAAGCCTTAGAATGGGCTGCCCAGAGAAGGGGTTGAGGTACCATCCCTGGAAGGATTTAAAAGACGGTTGACATAGTGCTCAGTGACGTGGTTAATGATGGCTTTTATCAGAGTTAGGTTGATGGTTGGACTCAATGATCTTAAAGGTCCCTTCAGACCCAGACAATTCTATGACTGTGATTCTATAACATCAGGGATAGTAAGTGGATGGACTTAGCATCCAGAACAGCTGTTAAAAAGGAATCACAGAATCTTCATGGTTGGAAAGTACCTCTGAGATCATCAAGTCCAACCACACACAGACAGAAACCCCCTATATCTCAGCCACTAGAGCATGCTCTGAAGTGAATCTTGAGCAACCAGAGTGGGCTCTGGGGCCAATAACCCAAAAGATAATTCACATTTGTGAGGAAGCTGAAACAAGAAAGTATCCCAAGAACTTTTCTTTTGCCTGCTACGAAGAAGTGTTCTTTTAGAAACCAGCACAGTCGCACCACAGACACACCTATCACACACCCAGGAAGATGGAAACTCTATATTCGAGGGTTCCCTCCTGGCTGGAGTGTGTAAGCACACGTTTAGGGGATTAACAGCGCTCTGTGTGGCAGTGGCCCTCCTGCAGAATCACCAAATAAAAAAAGAGGCAACAAACAACCCTCCGTAGAGCTGGCTTCTTCCTGCAAACCTCCACACTGCTCCCTTGGAACCGGGCAGGAGCTTTGACACTGAAGCATTTAAGTGCCCTTGGGCGAGCATCCTGCAAGCATTTGAATAGAGCGGCGCAGGGCTCATTAGATTGACTTGTTTTAACATGTTTTCCAACACAGAAGAAAAAGGGGAAATAATTAGGAGTAGATTGAGTGTTGCTGTTTCAAATATTTTCACCCAGCATCGTTTTGACCGTCTGTAACAATGGCATAAATGAGCTGAGTAATGTGAGCAAGCATCTAGAAAAGCCTTATTCCAGAAAACAAGGGTGCTAAATCACATGATGCCCCATGAGATGGGGTATTTTTGCCAAATTACTGGTTCAAGGGAAGTGAGAACACTTTCAGTCACTGGGATGTTGTTTCATCACTTTCAGGCATTCAGGGTTCCCACTGCCAAGAAAAAAACCCTTCTTCTCCACCTCCAACCTCGCTATTTCAATTCTTAATTGGCGCTATCTACAAAAGGCTGGCGGTTACCTCTGTTTGCTGCCAGAAGAGCCCATTTTTTTCTCTTTAAAGGGATTAAAAAAAACTGATGGAGAAACGGGGAGGTTTCAGTGCTCTTTTTAACCACCAGCAGACAATCCTGTAGAGTCAAATGCACACAAGCAAGAGGGAAGTAAGACTAAAATATCATCAGGACAACACTTCAGTCTGTGGTGAGTTTAAACTATTCCTGATCCCCCACCCTGATGGATAATACTCAGCTTTGTACCACATGAAATGCAGGACCAAGACACCAGCAAACCCAATAAAGAGCATTTTTTTTTTGGCACATGGAGCCTTTTGCATCGTGCCTCTAGGACTGGCATTCAAAACAGCTGGATGGGCCCCGGAGATGATGTGGCTTTTTCATATACTGGTGACCAAGGTGCATAGATGACCTGAGTTTGTTCATCTCTGTCTAGATACCAGCACGTGTGCTGTCTCACAGAACTGCTTGGTCCACCTCTGACAGACAAATTCCCAGTGCACGCATCGGAGGTTTGCGTGTCAGAAACAAAGAGTGACCACCTACAACAAGCCCAAGGCAGGTCAACCTGCTTGTGTTAACTTCAGAGATTTAGAGATGCGATTTTGCCCTCGTTACCATGCACTCAGCTTTGACATATAATTCATTGTACAATTCAGAGGTATTTAAGTACGCTCATAACCATGATCACTTAGGCCAGATCAACACTGGAGTACTCTTTTATAGCATATACTAGTTCTTATATATTAGCACAGATAAATATGTCTTTTTCTACTGGGAAGGATTTCTTTTATTGAGACCTTACCATAAATGTCAGATTCTGTTTCCTCATGACTGTTTAAGCCTTGTTTTTCAGCTGCTGCCTTCCATGAAACGAGGCTCATAGCAGTACCACTAACAGCTGGATGATTAATTCTTTAACAACTGTAAAATGCTCTGATGTGAACAGAAGAGGATTTCACCACGTCTTTCTCCTTGGTCTTTCTTGGTTGAAAAAGTTCTTCCTTGAAAGCAGCAGACTTCTGCTGCCTGGAAATTTTGTGTCCTTTCTCTCCCCTTCCTCCAACGCTTTTGTTCATTTTATAATAAAGTAGGGACTGCTATAAATTTTCTCAGTTTTATTCCTGAATAACAGGGAGCCCTCATGCATATATTTTAAAGGTCTTTCCACTGATCGGTTCAGCGGGATCAGACTAAGACTATTACTGCAATAAGGGACCCAGCCCTGTTGTGAACTGCCAGGGGCGTTTTGACTGACCTAGCTGGGTGTGGAGACCCCTTTGTGCAGACCCAACCTGCCTGTGCCCACAAGTGCCCACGGTTACCAATCATTGCCCGAAGAGTGGTCTCATCCAGTTTCAAATAGTCAGAGAGATGGGGTTTCATCTTGGCTGTTCAGGCCACCATGAGGATATTTAGAGTTTGACTGGCCACGCAGACATGTTTCCAGGCATCTAGAAGTCGCATTTGGTTTCTTCATATACATTCCAAGGAAAATAAGGTACCATTTTCATGAAGTCAATATCTGATGAAAATAACGAGTGGAAAAGAAAGACCACCCAAACCAAGAAACTCAGAAATAAATATACGTGCATCCTTGAACTGCTTACGCCATCCAATCCTGACTTACGTCCACGCCTTGAAGATTATACCCTTAGATGCCGCATTAAAAGCACATAATTGTTGGCTGTTGGAAGACCTGTGCTTACACTGCTCCAGTTCAGCCATTCCCTTTTATCAGCTGCTGCTTTTCCAGCTGATGAATGTGTGATTCGAGCTGAGCGAGAAGCAGAATGGGGCACGTTCAAGCACCCCATCGGGGTAGCTGTCCCTTGTGGGCATCTCTGGTATAATTTATCTTGCTCCAGCAAAAAGCAGCCCTGCTGATGCACTGGACACCCACACAATGGATGAGCAGAGCCTGGTGGCTGTGGGACAAGCTGTGGCCGGTGATGAGAGTCCAGGAGATGGAGGCAAAAATGCTCCATGGTGGGAGTTTTGCTCAGAGGTCTTCCTGATGGGTTTCAGTGGTGAGTGGCTGGCTGTTTTTCAGCGTAGCTTGTGCCAACTGCTCATATTAGGGGATACTTGGATGCTGGGATCCTCTGCAGCAAACCCGCAGGCAGCAACAACTGGGAAGGGTCCGCTTGTGGTTCAGGTTTGCCCTGAGGCTTGCCTGCTCCCCTCTGCCCCTGCGAGGCTCTGCTCTTGTGACAGGGAGCTGTGCTCCAGACCCCGCAGCAGCTCTCCCAGGACAGCCAGGGCTTCCTGCAGGCCTTGTCCTGTGTGGGCACTGCACCCCCGGAGCATCCAGCGTCGCTCCACCAGCCTCCCCACTTGCAGCCTTTCCCCCAGCTCGGCAGGAGACAGTGCTCCCGGCACCTCCTGCTTGTTGGCCAGGAGGAGGACAGGGACACCAGTCATGCTGGGGTAGCTCAGCACTTCCTCCAGCGCTGCTGCTGCTTCAGGCAGCCGGGCTGTGTCTGTGCTATCAAGCACGAAGACGAGGGTTCTGGTGTCCTCCAGGTAGTGAGGCCAGCTTGCCCGCAGGCTGCCTTGCCCGCCAACGTCCCAGAGGGTGAAGGATAGGCGACAGGGTGTTTGCAGAGACTCCACGTTGAAGCCCACCGTTGGGCAGGTCTCCACAGCCCGGCCATTCTTCAGTTTGTAGAGAAGGGTGGATTTGCCAGCAAAGTCGAGCCCCAGCATGACAACTCGAGCATCTCTTTTCCGCTGGCCTTTGGAGATCAGCTTCCCCATCAAGATGCTGGTGCAACCGTAGCAAAAAACCCCAAAATTGCAGCCAAAAAAAAAAAGCAAGCGAGCGTGTATCCCTGATAATGTCAGTTAATAGCAGTGTTCAGCTCTGCCTCTCCAAGAGGGCACCTTAGGTTTGCTGCAGACAGACACGGGCGGCTTGCTTTCGCTTCTCTTCGTAGCTAAAATGAAGTGAGAGCTGTTATTTATGAAGTGTGGAGCCGAGCCAGGGAGCAGCACTGGAAACAATTTCTATATCCCGGCTCCGCTGCCGCTAACTTCCATTTTCATTCGCGACCTGAAGGGATCTGTGCAAAAGAGAGCCAACATTTTGCAGGAAGAGGTGGGGAGACAGTGGAGCAAGTTTCCTCCTCCTCCTCCTCCTCCTCCTCCTTCTCCGTGCATACAGAATTAAATGAGCTTTTGTTCATTGGCTTCTCTAGGGGAAATCCACCCCCAGCAGGACAGGACAAGGAGGAACCCGGGTTTCAGACCAGAGTTACTCTGGGAATTTGCTGAATCACAGCTCAAGGGTGTGGGTTTAAACATGAGCAACAAGGCAAGTGACAGCTTTTCTGCCAGTCTGACGGTAGAGAGTACAAACCCAATTTCCGTAGCATCAGCTTTCACTACCTGTTGTGCAGATGGTAACAACAGCAATTGAAAAATGAAATTCACACAAGCATGTTTTATTAATGTCTTGTTGAAATATGACCAGTGAAAACAGCTTTCCCGGGGTGAAAATCTGTAAAGTTCTTTGTGTCAAGGTATCTACTACGTTTTAACTTTGGTAAGTAAGGCAAAGTCAGTCCTCTGTGCTTGAGGGGGGTAAAAAAGCCCCTTAAAAGAAGGGAAAAAAGGTTAACAAGACAGCACCACTTGGACTTTAAACACCAGAGGCAAAAATGTGCTGCTGAAGCAGCCCCCAGAGTCACTTGTGTAGGAGCGGCTGGTGGCAGCCAGGCAGAGGCCCAGCAAAGGAGGTGTTTACCTTCTTTATTGGTTGGGTTTCGCTCCTGGAAGGCTGCAGAACTGAAAGCAGCTGTAAAGCTCACATCGTGGCGTTAACGCAGAGCTGCTCTCCAGCCACCTTTATTTGAGGATGAAGAAGGAAACGTGATTCATCTGTGCTTCCCTGGGACTGCGGGGAAGTTCCATGTGTCTGTGGGAAATGCAGTTTCCCTGGCGATGATCACCGCATGACACCGCTGTGTTGCAAGTCACCATTGTTGTGTCCCTCAAGGGTCTGTGCTGGGACCAGCACTGTGTACCATTTTTATCAGCATATAGACAGAGGGATTGAGTCCA
>VZTM01013405.1:0-19907 GCA_013400555.1 Jacana jacana
GAATCAAAAGGAAAGAAATATCTTAATTAGCTAGAGGAGCAGTCTGAAATAAATAGGATGCAATTCAGCAAGGACAGGTGAAAAGGTAGGAATAATCAGCTGCACAAATAGAAGATGGGAAAGGACTTGACTTGAGAAACATTAAGTTTTGGAGAAGAGGGTCAGACTTGCAAACTGAACAAATTTTTCAGTGCCATGCAGCTGCACTATATCTACCTCCTTCTAGCATGTAAAACCAGGTGCGTTTTATGGAGATGTGAAGAAATCCTCACCTTCCTTCCAGCTTTGGCATGGCCTCAGCAGGAATCCTGCCTCTCTTCCAGAATACTGTTATTAAATGAAGACGGGAGCAATCAGCATGTCAATAAGAGAGCAACAAGAATAAGTTGCAAACTTGGCTTATGAGGGACAGTTGAAAGTAATGGAGTTCTTTAGCTTAGAGAAGACTGAGAGGACAGTCTTTTATGTATCTCAGGATACAGAAAAGGCTGTTGCAATTAATTTGAGAGTATTTCCTGGTGAGGGATTTGTCTTCCAGGACTCCATAGCACTGTGCTTCTGGTAAGCAAAACGAGTATTCACCTAATATAAGCCTAGTTTTAGGTACTGAGTGGATCCATTTTCCACAGTATAAATGCCTCTGCTGTCAGTACAGAAGGGTTTCCCATTACAGTTCACATGGAAAGGTTATCTACAGACTTGCTAAATACCAGTGTACATGCTCAGTTTCAAGTGAATAGGCAAACAGGCTGGCAAGAAGCAAAGTATTTCAGTGAAGGCAGAGTACTGTGCATGGAAAACATCTTTGCCTCACAACGTGACCCACAGATTGAAACTAGAAGACACAGTCTGCAAATATTTAAAGGTTGGTTACGTAGCTATATAGTCAACCGATGGTAGTACTTTTCTTTGTAGGCCTCTAATCCATTTCACATATGTACTTGGTAAACCATATGAAATGAAAACTGAGGATGAGAAGAGGAGGAAAAGGAGAATGAGGAGACACATGGCAAGAATTCAACTAATAGGAGAGATAGCACAGACTAAGACCTACCTGCCTTGATATTGAAATGTTTTCCCTCAACACCTGTGTCTGGTCAGCAGCACAGCCATTTCACCTCCATTAACTCTAACAGGCTTTTAAACACCTAGTTTATATAGAGACATCCATATGTCAGGGATTTATTCCTTGGGCCTGAAGCCTACCCTGAGTTCTTTCAAGCACCTTCATGGTCCACCTATACCTGTTCTTGACTTTTTCTTGTTCTCACCTTCCCAGCATTTTCTTCTACTCCTTTTGCTTGTCTTTGTTCCATGGAGCCTTCGTATGAACAGCCAAAATACATCACCCATATAGTCCTTGCTGGTGCTATATGAGGTGCTGAAGTAGAGACCCTCACTAAGGTCAAGAAAGGAGATGAATTACTCAAAAGAGGTCTTAAATAAATGAAACCAATCACAAATAAATTTCCTTTGCTGAAGGACTCATGTATGTGTATATTTTTCTGGCATGTTTTCTAGTGCTAGGGATGAAGGCAGGGAGGATGAAGGAGACTATGCCTGACAGCTGCATCTCTGTCCCTTTCCCTGTTGTGAAGAGGGAACATCTTGTAATGATTGCATAGTGAAGAGAGTCCTGTCACCATCTTGAGTTGTCTGCACTCTGCTAAGACATATCCTGCATTCTCACCCAACTCATTTTATGTAATTGACGAGGTTTGGTTGCTCTTTCTCTTGCCCAAGCATCAGACAGAATAGCTTTGCCCCCTATTTTTTTCCTATTTTTTTTGTAAAGAAACCACTTGGGGTTTTGTAGTTATTGTAGGCTTGGGGAGGTGGGGAGGGGGGTGGCGAGGGCGATGACATTTTCCAGCAGCAAAACAAAGAAGAACCTGGTCACTGATTGAAGCATTTAAATTCCAAGTGTTGTGAGAGAGAACAAAGTGTAAGCAGAAAACAAAGTACTCCTGCATTCAGTGTGCATTTTTCTGCAAATGCTCCTCCTAACCCTGGGCTTGAATGGCAGCTGGGTAGCAGCAGTGTTTATTTCCACAGGCAAAAGCTGTTGCTGTAGCCAAGGTCTCTTTTTAACTTTCGCAAAAACATTGTCAGCCAGTATGAAGACATTAACAGAAAGATCAAAGAATGCACCGAATCGTAAATATTGCTGTTTTGGCTGCAAAACAGACAAACTAAAAAGGCCTAACTGCTGCTCTGATGTTCTTGGAAAGTGAGCCCAAGAGCTGTGAACCCACTCATCGAGCTGTTCCCCTGAATGTCTGTATGCAGGCAGTTTGCTCCATCGGCAGGGCAGTATTAATCATAATGCAAGCTGACTCCTTCCCAGGCAACAAGGGATACACTATCACAAAACTGCACACGCGTACAACGTTCGGTACTTTCCCTTCATTTATCAGATCACTTGCTACAAAACCCACATGCAGAAAGGTTCTTGTCTGGCAATCTTTCAAGTTGAAGGGGGAGTCTGCCCGTATAGAGGTTGCTACAAGAGAAGACAGACAGAAATGATCTTGTAGAATGATGTAAAGGAATTTTGTATCTGAGCTGTGATATAGCAAATCCACGCAAAAGCATCTCTCAGACTACCTGAGGGGTATTTGATAAAGACATGGTGACAGAGTAGTCTTCTAAAAATTTAGTTTGCAATTTTTAACCAGGCTTGATTTTCCACCCACATGAATATGCCAATTCAATAATTTGCATATTTAGCAGGTCCACACTGCTTTAATTTAGCTTTCCAAGGGAAATGCGCCTGCCCTTCTATCACCTTTCATGCAGTGCCCATGGCAGAGCCTGGAAGATGCATTTCACAAGGCTGACAGACTTCCCATCGTGCAGCCAGATGCCTAACAACCTAGAAGTCTGAACTTGTCTGGAAGTTGCAGAAATTACAGCTTCCATAAGTTTGCATTGCAAGTATTTTGAGCTCAGAATCACTGGGGGACCCTCTTCATTTTGCTTTCGAAGTCAGAGAATATGTTTGACTTGTGAAGCAAGAGCTCCAGTCTTCTCCCTGTAAGCCTTCAAAAATTAGTATTCCAGTGCAGATCAAAACCATTGTTATTGCAACAGAAAAACCAAGTAGGGGAACTCAGGTTTAGACTTGTCCAACTTGTCAGGGCCATTACATATTTATAGGCAACTGAGGACAAGTAGATACCAGAACAGTTTGCTTCAGGAGGTGGCAGAATCTTGCCCACAGGAGATTATTTAAGAACAGGAGAGAGTCATATTTGTTAGTAACAGTCTAGGAAGAGCTGAACTTGCTGCAAGGCAGGGCATGGACTACCTGACCCCTGCAAACTTCTCTGAGCCACATTGCTTTTATTACAGGTCACTGAGCAGAGCAGCATCTTGTTCCATTTCAGCTTTCTGGATAATGTTTACATACTCTGCAATTGAGCTCTTGAGATCCAGGCAGTTTTAAGCACATTATTTCCAAAGCAAACCTTCAGAAAAGGTCACCCATAGGGTGAGTGACCAGTTTGCAGAAGATAAGCTGTATGCAACTCTTCAGCAAATTCTTGCATTAGCGCTTTGCTCTCTCCTCCGGTGGAATAAATTTGCTCTGCTCACCAGGAACTGACAAATGAGAAAAATGCAAGCAATTTAAACGGAAAGGTTGGGATGAGGAAGGAGAGAGGCTGCAGGGTCAGCTACCTCAAAAGCATATGAACTTGTACTCTGCCAGCTATTAAGGAGAGCAGGTTTGAGGAGGCTAAAGTATTCGTATCTTTCACC
Source organism: Jacana jacana (assembly GCA_013400555.1). NCBI lineage: Eukaryota > Metazoa > Chordata > Aves > Charadriiformes > Jacanidae > Jacana > Jacana jacana. The sequence goes on from VZTM01013405.1 coordinate 3,763, forward strand.
CCTAGATATTAATGACTGAAGAACAGCTCAGTGCTAGATTCTTTAAATGATACAAAGCTGAAAAAGATATGGCTTCTTCAGAGGATGCTGCCTGCAGCATACTCACACTGCAATCAGTAGGCTCAGAATTGATCAAACAGGGAAAATTCCAATGACACTGCTTACAAGGCCAATACAGCCCCAAGAACAGCTGCCCACACCCAGTGTCACAATTAGCTGCCTTCTTCTGGAAACCATCAGATGTGAGTGGAGAGCAGAAAATGGGCTGGGTAAAGGCATCCAGCAGACTACTGTCTGTCACCTTTATTTCTTGCCACCCCTTTCATGTACTAATAAGAAGTGACCAGAAAGGTCCTCATCCCAAATCAGATAGGCATGGATTTATGAGATGGGAGGATGCATGAGCTTAAATATTCAGGTCTACCTGTGAAATGCTTATAATCTGGTTATAAGAAGAGGTCCAGTGAACTCAGAAGGAATCTAACCAGTAAGGACCATAAATATTTAGTTGAAATTGGACAATTTCTTTTTTGTTGTTGTAAGAAAGCTCCTCATTCCATGTTAGAAGTAGTTGATTCTTTACTGTTATATATAGCAACCTGTACTTTCTCCCTCAGCTAATTTTAACTAGTATGCCAATTTTTCACCCTCAGGGACCAATTCTGATTATCTGCATACTGATCCTACATGGCTGTGTAATACAATTGCTCTCTATTCATTGTGGTGTAAACAAGATAAGGATCTGGCCCTCAAAGCACAATTTAAACTTGACCTGGATGATTCATGCCTTTGAGATCTCAAAATGAGATTACTGCAAAGTGCTTTATAGTGGGCTGCCAAAAGGGCTAATCCATTCCCTGAAGCTAATGCACAGTACAGTGACTTGATTGTTATCAGAGGTGGGCAGAGAAGGATCTGCCTACTCACTACTTGTCTGTCAGCATTTGCTGCTTTTTGGTGCCTAGAAAAGGTCTACAGTTCTGCTTTTAGCTTTTAAAGCTATTAACGGGCTGGAAATTGATGTTGCCAAGGACATCTGTAAATGTGCCTTAGGGACTTATAAATACTTTATAATATTGAATTGTTCCCACTTTTGCTAGCCACAGGAATCCTATCAGACCGGTGGGGGTAATTTCCAGTGACTTCTGTCAACTGAACATGAAAACAAAATGGTAGACTCTGCCATGCCTTTCACGTGGAACCACCTCTGAAAATGCCAGAGGTAAGAATGGGAAGGCCATGAGCTGCCTTTCTGACCAGAAGCCCCCCATCAGTCTTTCACGATCAGATTTAAATTAATTTGAACTTGCATCTTCCCAGGTGAATTTTCTTCTTTTGCTACAAAATTGAAAACATTTCTATCGTATTAAAGTCCTTCTTGTTTCTTCCTTTGCTGATAAATGAGGATCGAAACACAAGCTCACTGAGCTTTGTATCGCATTCACATAACTCCAGGCAGGCTACGGCAGAAGAAATACACCTGCCACAGAGGTGGATTCTGCCTGTGGTATGATTCACTCAGAAGTCCCTTGCTGTGAGTCCAGGAGTGCAACAGTCAGTCCCTCTACCCCTGTCTGAATGTAGCTGTGACAGCACAGGGAAACACACAGGAAGAAAGATAAATTGAAGTATTTGCTGCAATACAGAAGACTAGTACAGTGGCCAATACAGGAGACAGGAAGGTAGGTAGGTATTTGCAAATCTGTTGTAGCACACTGAATTTCCCCCACAGTGCACAATGACTTTCTGGGAAGCTTAAAATAATATGCATTTTGTCAGCCCATATTCTTTAATAATATCTTTTTTAAGAGGGACCGCTGCTGGATCCAAGGCAACCTCATCAATCAACACTGTCAGCTGTGGTGATGGTATTTACACCGTTGACTCTTGTCCGCAGTTGCAGGGTTCATGACTTTGGAATTACATGCCTAGTTTCAGACTTCCAAATTTGAAAAGTTTGACAGCAGAAGATTGGTGAGATTTGCTATCATTAGCAGGATCCAGGAACAATCATGTGTGCCAACTCCTGGACTTATCTTTATTTCTACTGCACTCAAGAGAGGCAATCAACTGGCACCCCTCAAAAACTGACTCCAGTCCTTATACTGACCAGTGGTTTGAGTATAAAGGCTGACAAATGCAAGTGTTAATGGTTACATTAGCTCTCAGTGGAAAACATTACTACTGAAGTGTGAGTACAATATATTCCCATAATTAAAAGTCAGCAAAAACCCTGCCTATTTTTATCTGCATTTCATGTATGTCTGAATTTGGGGAAACAAGACTATGCTGTCATAGCATCAGAGAGTCATCTAGGTTGGAAGGGACCTTTAAGATCATCATGTCCAGTCATTAACCTATCCCTGCCAAAACCACCAATCCCTAAGCACCACATCTAGCCATCTTTTGAATACCTCCAGGGTTGGTGATTCAACCACTTCCCTGGGCAGCCTGTTCCAAGGCTTGATAATCCTTTTTGTGAATAAATTTTTCCTAATATCCATTCTAAACTTCCACTGGTGCAACATGAGGCCGTTTCTTCTTGTCCTATCACTTGTTACTTGGGAGAAGAGTCCAACCCCCACCTCACTACCACCTTCTTTCAGGTAGTAGTAGAGAACAATAAGGACTCCCGTGAGGCTCCTTTTCTCCAGAGTAAACAACCCCACTTCCCTCAGCTGCTCCTCATAAGGCTTGTGCACTAGACTCCTCACCAGCTTCATTGCCCTTCTCTAGATTTGCTCTAGAACCTCAATCTTTTTCTTGGCATGAGGGGCCCTAAAAAACTGAACACAGTATTCAAGGTGTGGCTTCACCAGTGCTGAGTACAGCAGGACTGGGGCTAGAGCACGATGAGTGAGACAAGGCTGAGACAACTTGCCCTCTTCAGCCTGGCCAGGAGCAGACCTAGTTGCTGGGTTCAGCTGTCTAATAAGGGCTTAATGAGAAGACAGAGCCAGACTCTTCCTAGAGATGCACAACAGCAGGACAGGAGGCAACTGTGACAAGGTGCAAAAAAGGGAAACTCCAACTGGATATGCAGAGAGAAAATTCACAAGGAAGGAGACTAAGTGTGGAAACAAATTGTGAGAGAGGCAGTGGAATATCTCGTCTTGGAAAACTTTAACCTAAGCCTGAATCTAGCTTTGCTCTGAGCAGGATGTTGGAATAGATGACTGCACACACCCCTTATGATCTCAATTCCTGTGTATTTGACCTTTTTTTTATTTAATTGCTCTTTCAGAACACCATATCGGATATAACGCAAGAAGTGACATAGGTCTTTCTGGAAAATAATTTCTGTTAATGACATTAATACTTTTCATGTAAGGTGCATGAATGGAGAACATAAACATACACACCTCACTGAAAATGGAAACAGAGAAAAACCCCCAATGTATTTTTCAAAGGTAAAAGCTTTGTGATTGCATCAAATTCTAGCAAGAACGTAAAGGAGCCTGATCAGAACTATCATTATTTTGCTTTGTGAAATCCTCAGATGATCCTTGAGACTAAGGAGATATCTTGTTCCAAAAATAAGAGCTGAGAGAAAGAACTATACAAGGTATATGAGGGATTGCTGGAGGCCCAAGGTTATCTCCAAAATGTTATTTTAAGGTTTTTCCAGAACTTTTAGGCCATATCACTTGTTAACCTCTTCCTCAATTCTCTTCCCTTATTGTGCCTTAGTCTATGGAAGCTGCAACCTCAGTTGTTTTGCAGAACTGTTCTAGTGCCCCTGTCTGCAAAGCAGCGAACGCACAGTTCCCCAGAGAATGAATCACCTGCAGTCAGATTTGTCTGGAACAGCACTGAATTTAGGAGTGCCAGAAATATCCAAGATCTTCCTAAGAAACAAGACACAAAGTAAAATGCAACCTAGAGCAAATTGCAAAGTATGGGGTTGTGAAAAGATCCATGGCATCTCAGACCAACAGTTTTGTTTTCTACAGATGTTTCTCCTTGACCCTCCTTCAAGAGTTTTGAGAGTTCACTATATAATAACTACCTCCAAGGCCTAGATGGCATTTAGAGGTTTTAAAATATTCCTTCTCTTATAGAAGTGGTTCATAGTTTCTCTTTCTTCATGCCCTAAGTATTTCCCAATGGGAGCACAAATTCTCAAAGAATGGGAGGACTTAAGGGACTCTTGCATAAGCCCGTTGCATGGGTGGATTTTTTCTTCTCTGACACTTTTCAAATAAAACTCATTGAAAAAATACCTAAATGTATGAAAAACATTTACTTACCACAAAGACATAACTAAACTTCAGCTAGACTGACAGAAACTGCACTTCTCAGTTCTTCTTTAAATTTAACCAGTGAGAACTTTAAAAGCAAGCCACTGCTCATAGAAAACTTTTCCCATAGCCTCTACTGATGAAGCATGTGGTGGTGGACTAAGCTGTACTCTGCCTGTCAATGACAACACACAAGACAAGATTTTTCAGACAGTGCCATGTGTCCCAGTACTGAGAAAATAGCACTACTCTGGTTTGCAATGTCTCAGAAGCACTTGGGCTTCCACCCATTCTTTTCCAACAGCTCTTGAAAGGATTTCTCCCAGGCACACTTCTCAGATATCCTCCCACTCTGAAGCTATTTCATGTATCAGGCTCTGTGCTTTCCCTTCTGAAATTCCCCCACTTTCTGCAGATGGGATTTTCCTGTTAAAAAGTCTCTTCCATGCTTCAGAAAAGGTTAAAGACTTACCATGCATCAACTGGGCTGGGGCAGTTTTTCACATGCGTGTTTTTGGTAAGCACAGCACAGTTCAATGCCTGTTCTGTCATACTATGCTTCATTTCCCATGGGTTAAGAACTTGCATGCAATTACTATTAAACTCTTAATCTTATCATCTGCCATTCCTCAGAGAAAATATTGCTGACCTGCACATTGATTTATAAGTAAAGATTTGGACCAGCTCATGCGCTTGCCTTGCACTGGGGAGAACGCCAGTACACTGAAATCATTACAGCTATTCACGTGAGCAACAGCTTGCCAGCCTGAGCAAGGAGTTCATCGCTGGGACTGCTCTCCATCATCATAATCGGTCCCTTCAAGAGCAACCTGGTAACAAACAATGCTTTTGCAGATCTGATTTCCTATTGAAATTCAATGTGTTGCCATCTGCTTGCCAGATTTCTACAGCTATGCAAACATACTTTCTATCTAAAAAGCATTCATCTACTTTTTCACCATCCTTGCACTTTAATGTACTAAAGATGACTTACAGGCATCTGATTTTTTTTCTTGATAAAGAAGATTTAGCAACAACTTGAGCCTGTGGGCTTAAAAAAACCTCCCAAAACCCATCCCCTCTCTGTGTGCCTTGTATTTAATCTAATGTCCTTGTGGAGAAGATTTGTGCATTGACAGAGGTGAAGATAACTGTCATTTAATGACTACTGAAGGAGTGGTAGGCTGTATCTTTCTTTTAGGTCCAGGGGACTGTATATTCAACATAGCTAAGAAATGTTACTTGAAGCTGTGCTGAAAGTTAATGTTTTTGAACTTTTCAACCCACTGGGTCTCCACTGGATGTCCCAAACCCATATCTCCGTTAACAAGAACTAGGAGGCGTATACAAATACACAGAATACAAGTTCAGAACCCGGATTTTCTTCTGCCCATGAAGAAGTTACAATTATGTCTCTCTGATTAAAAGAAGGCCTGCAGTAGCCAAGCACCAATATTAGCTTGAACAGCCTAATGAGTACTCTAGCACGTGTCCTTTGATAGCAATCTCCATCAGACCACTGATGATACAGATCTCTCTTATGGGAAGGGAGTGATAAAAACTTCTGTTCTAGCAGGTTAACTTCTCCATACCAAAGCATGATCTAACTGCTTCCTAGCCACCCTTGTAAGTAAAATGAGGCTCCACTATTGTAGTAATTAACTTCTAGTATTTTCAGGCTGAAAAATATAGACCGCCTCAACTAATGGCAAAATTTACAGAATACCTTTTCTTTCCAAACTAGCCTGCCCACCTTATATTGCATATATACCCTGACTGTGTTTACTACCAGAATGTACCACACCTCCAGTGTGAAGATCCAATGACACATAAGCATAAGCATGTCCTTCTCTCACATTTCTACAGATAAAAATTATCTCCACATTTTAATTAGGAACCAACCCTGTCTTCATTTAGAGAACCAGTAAGTTTTAATAGATCTTAAGTTCACAAACAAACTTTTGGTAATGTCAAATGTAAAGTATTTGTTCTGTGATAAGAGTGGTTGGGATTCACACCTGTGCAAGTAGCTACTGGCAAATGGACAACAGTTCTCACCATTTCAAACATCACTAACAATTCCCATTTACTAGTGTGTGGTTATCTGAGCAGAAAACCATGGAAAAATAATTCCACAGTGCCTGTGAACTGACCCATTCAATCCCCAAATGGCTTGGACATACACAGAATTTGTATACAGCAGTCCCTTCACTGTATTTGCTTCCTATGGACCAGGTTTATGTTCTGGAAATGCACTCACTTTCCATCATATGAAAAATCTGGGAAAAATCAGAAGTATGGAGCTGAAGCAAGCTGCTTTTGTCCTTCATTCTCATACCCTCTAACATATAAATAAAATGAAAACAGCTTCATGAAGGATGACCCAAACGCTATACGGCAAAAAAAGGCAATTAGTAAAATGGCAATCAAGGCTTCAAGTTACAAAGCAGGTATGTCAAAAGCTCTAAAGGACAGAAAACATTCAGTTATGCTCTCTTTGTACACTTTTGAGCATCATAAGCATTTTCTCTGGGGAATTTGCACAAACGAAAAACAAAAAGCAATTAACTAAATATTCAAACAAAATTATTTCAAAAATCAGGCAAATCCTAAATATTTATTAATTACAGTGTTGAACCCCAAGTGCTGATAGCGCATTTTACCTCCCTAAAGCAGATTCTGAAGTCAGCTAATCAATAGTCAAGCAAACCTCTAATTTGTTCCATAAATAGAAATGTATTCACCCACTTTGCAGAGCAGAAGGAAAAAGTGACATCCCCAGAAAGTGGGTAGGTTGAAAAGCTGCAACTCCTGGTAACAAGGAGTTTGAAATTCTGTCAGCTGAATGCATAAGATAACCTTGCATGACTTGGTTTCTAGAGGTGGTAACCAGCTGGTTTCTTTGCCTGCAGTAGATTAGTAAGAATACAATGGTTTTTTCCCAGTTTTTCTACTGTAAAAAAAGGAGAAGCCAAGAACTTACACTTTTTGGGGAAAAGAGAGAAATCATTGCAAGAAATATGATTAAAGGCAGTGGAAATTTTAGAGACAGATTAAATTATGACTGTATTTCCTCAGGGGATTTTCTTCAATAGCAGGTAAGTAAAGTTTCATTCTAAGCTTGGCTCTCTGCTGCCTAACAGCCTAAACATTTACATTTGGACAAAATAAATGTAAAATGCCACTATTTAAATTTGATGTTATTTTAAAGACTCACAGATGGAAGCTATTCCACAAAACATAAAGCAATTTGGAAACAAAAGCTGCTATTTTATATCCCCAAGTGAGCAGCCAGATAGACTTACCCAAACGTTCAATTTAACCAAACTACGTGACAGAGAGAGATGCCCTTTCAACCTGAGGAAACCAACCTCCACAAACCATCTTAGATTTTAAAGAAACCAAAACCACAAAGCTGGACTCCCTATGTCAGAAAGGGCAAAGGGTCCCCCTGTGGTGGCGAGTTAACCCGGGAAGAAGGACCAGAGGAGGGAATTAGCTTCAGGATCCTGCCACAAAGTGGAGAGCTTTGAAATGCAATCACATCTGGTCAGCTGCAGTAGAAGGAAACTGTCAGTTACCACCTGTGAATGTGTGTGTGTGCACAGAGCAAAGCTTTTTGTAGTAGCTGGTGAAATACGGTACCTTCTTTACACCTGTTTGAGACTCTGCTAAGTTCTCTGCGTGGTAAATCACTGAAGTTCGTGTTGGCACATCTGCATTTTGTACTCACCTGGCAATTTTCCAGCCAGCTTCCCACCCGGCTTGGAAGCCCGCCCAGAGCATAGGACACCAGCAAGCATCATTTGGGTCGTACTGTTTGGCTTTATTGTTAACAGAAAGTTTGAAACTCTATCGTACACCTGGCATGGTTTTGCAGGCTTATGCCAGTATTCACGTTCATCATAGTGGGAAGGGAAAAGAGAAGTTTTCTCTTAGCCCACCCATATTTGAGACTTTTCTGTTCTTCTCCAGACTCTCATCCTGTACCATTTGTTTTTTCTTGCCAGAACTGCTGAGCATCAGGAGGGAATAACAAACAAAATCCCCCTCTCCATAGGCAGGTTTCCACCTTTGATGCTTCTGTGGCTTCTATTTTTCTTACCATTCATGCTCTCCCCTTTTCAGCTACCCCAAATCTTTCTCATTCTTCAACTATAATATAACTAAAATATATTATAGGAAAAGTACAGTATAGCTGCCCACATAACGTGCCACCTACAGGCAAGCTGCCTGTCCTGGCACTGGTCTATAGCCCCCATTCAGTCACTGCAGGCACCTGCCAAGAGCAAAGGTGGGTTATCCTGGCATGGTACCAAGGCATGTGGATGAAAAAGGGCAAAAATTACCAATATCAATCCCCCAAGACTGACATGAGGCTCTGAGGTTCACCAGGGGAAGAAGAAAAGGGAAAAAAAATCACCTTTTAAGCCATGAAAGCTAAAAGCAGTAACTGATTATTTATTTTCCCACATATGCCTTGGCTGGACCTGCAAGGACACTTCATTTACCTATCACTTGGTTTCTAGGAGACATAGGAGAGCCTGCCAAGCCCTCTTGCAGCCCTCCAACCTGTCTCCCTTGTGGGACCAGTCAGCTCAGCATGGAGTGGGTTTTGAAGGTGAGAAACAGAAGGACTGAAAACAAAAATTGAGTGGTCAGAACTGTGCCTCTATATCAGCAACAGAAGGGCTGATGTGGGAAGAGGCAGATGATGATGCTATTGGAAAGCTTCCCCTTTTCATATCCATTGTGGGCATTTTGTCTCAGCCATGCTCAAATGCTCTTCAACTGGTGGCAGTGGCCTTGGGGCAACTCTTCCAACTGGCAGCAGCCATAACGACAGTGCTCCCTCTGCAAGACATCCATACCATAACTCTATTTTGTTTCTGAGCCCAAGAGCCAAGGAGGGGTTGTTGTCCTGCTGCTCTGGTCTGACAGGTCCCCAAAGGCACCCAAGTGCTTGGCTGGACAGCTCTAGGTCTGTCTTCTCATGGCTGCATGACACCTAGTTTTCCTCCACTTCTTTTATCCACAGCTTCCCCAGCCTTCAGTGACTCATACCATCAGTTCTGGAAAACATAAAGATTGCTTTGTGCAACTGCAGCAATATTTCTGTAAACTATTTATAAATCTGTATATGAGTATAAATGGCTGTAAATAGCCAGTGCCACAAACACAGCTGAGCCACATCAGGCTGGAAACAAGGGCTTTCTTCTAACCAGCAGCCAGAAGTTAGTGTTTTCAATTTCCTAAGTGCCCTCATTTTTGGTAGACGTATAATCAACTCAAAACCCCCAAATGCTTTTATTTTGTTGGCATGATAAACCATGCCTGATTTGCAGCACACCTCAAATTTCAGTACAATACAGAAGGATGAGTCAATAGATGTTCATTAACACAAGTAAATTAATTAGCACAAGTAAATGCCTTTTGGATTAAAGTGGAGAATAAAGAGAAGTCAATCAAAACTGCTTGCAGAAAGGCACAGTGCATTCAATTAGTCTTTACTGAAATCAGGTGTAACACGAGTCACACAACAGTGAAAATTCTTATTTTGGGCAGAAAAAAATGATCACAAGGAAATCACTGTGACTGCTCTGCAAACAGTCACTAACCTCTCCCATATGAACATCCACTTTGGCTTTCAGCAATAAAATAGCTTGGCCATCTTCAGCTCAGGTTTTTCACCAACAAACCCTGAATATACTCCAGACCAATATGATTTTAACTATCACAGATACAGACAGTGGGAGGGAGTGAAATATGGGGCAGGCAGTGAAAAGACACTTCCCAAGCTGAAAGTGAGTCTCATAATAAAGCCATATGTCACATATCAAAAGCACATGGAGTAAAGCCATAGGGGGTCAAGCAAACCATGAAAATTTAGCCTTTTTTTTAATTTAGTTTTTTAGCCCACATAAAACACAAGTCACCCCTGCTGCATTCCTTAGGTGAAGGTCAGCTCGGAGAGGACATCCTGCCAGTGGTATGAAGTATAATGATTATCCCTGAGCTTCCCATGCCCAGCATTAGATGACAGTTTCTCCTTTCCAGCACAGATGTTGTACACATCACCTATTTTCCCCAGCAGTATGGATCAGGAGCTTCCTACCTTGCTGCTCACGTCTGTCTTCCAAGCGCAGGTTACACCATGACCCCACAGCTGTGCTGCATTCTGTAATGATATTCTCTAACAGCTCAGGGATTTAATAAAAAAACTTAATTTGGATGGTCAGAGAAATGTAATATCTAACAGACAAAAAGGGAGCTAAGAGCAGCAACACGTACAATGCTGCTGACACGGAGTGGTGGTGCAGAGATGGAGACATTTGCCTCCCACTGAATGGCCACAGGGACCACAAACAAAGAGCCACCACAAATACCTAGAGAATTGCCAAACTCTACAGTTGTCACACCCAAAAACTAAACCCCTAATTGTCGATCCAGGTTCTCTGTCATTACTTGACTAAGAAAAGTTTAATTAGTAGCAGTGGAAGATAAGGAATGAGGAAGGCCTTTCTGTGCTCATCCTCAGCCCTGCATCAGGCTCTGCTCACATCTCTAGCAAAACCACATTTTTAACCCTGAAGCTTAGAGACTGCTACTGGCTACCCAAAAGCTATTGTCTAATTCTCAGCTTCATGACTGCAAATTCCTGAGAGACAATAAAACAGCCTGCCCCAAAAGTATTTGTGATTCTTCTTCTTATTTGCCTTCTCAACATAGCTGCAGCTGAGACTGTTGAAGTTGCTGAAAGTACAAAATATATTATCAGGCACAGGATGAAGTCTCAGAAATATCTGTTCATTAACAGCAGAGCTGGCTGTAGGTAATGCCATGTCCCAGAAAAGGTGAAGTGAGACTCCCCACATGAAAATAGCTGTCCTTCTTTCATAGAAAGGTTTAGGTTAGAAGGGACCTTAAGATCATCTTGTTCCAGCCATGGAACAGGGTCTCATGGGCAGGGACACCTCCCACCAGACCAGGTTGCTCAAAGTCCCATCCAGCCTGGCCTTGAACACCTCTAGGGATGAGGCATCAACAGCCTCCTGGGCAACCTGTTCCTGTGCCCTACCACCCTCGAAGTAAAAAATTTCTTCCTAAGATCTAATCTAAATCTACCCTTCTTCAGCTTAAAAAAAGTAATCCTTGTCCTATTACTACACTACCTGATCAAGAGTCCCTCCCCATCTCTCCTGTAGCCCCCTTTAGGTACTAGAATGCTGCTATAAGGTCTCCCCGAAGCCTTTTCTTCTCCAGACTGAACAACCTCAACTCTCTGAGCCTGTCCTCATAGTAGAGGTGCTCCAGCCCTCTCAACATTTTCATGGTCTCATATGCACAGTTTATTCCTTAATATTTTTGAAAATACCACAGCCTCCATTAGAAATCTTAGCCAGGAAGTCTTGCTTCAGCTATCCTCCTTTCTACATTTGGTATCAGGGAGAACCATTCCGAGATAAAAGGAAAAGTACATTAACATTAATTTGAGAGAAAACCAATAGAGAAGATCCCTATTAATCAAAGTCAATGAAGCTAAGCAGTTGAGAATGTGATCCAGTGTTTACAAACACACATTTAGCAGACAGATTGTTTTAGTGCAGCTTGTCCTCCAGAAATGGTATTCCCATACTTCTTCATCTATTCTGTTAATGAGTTTAGCTAGGTATTTAGTGACACGATTTATAGAAAGAAAAATAAGTGGTATTAGATTCTCAGCTTTATGTGAAAAAGAGCTGTCATACTTCAGAGAAACAAATAGAATTTGTCCGCCTACAGATAGGAGAGTTCTAAACTAATTAAATGGGCTGCTTATCTCATATTTGAAATTCAGGCTTCATCTTTCAAAATGAGAGGTTTCGGGAGAAAAGAATATTGCAATCTCTCAGCTATATATATATCTACGTGTTTGCATTAATCTCTGGATGTCTCTCAGAGAAACTGCAGATTCTTGAGTTGTCTACAGAATACGGAGAGTAACCAGAAACAATTATGATTTGTCCTTCTTCAACATGACCTTGCTGAAGTTCTTTTTGAGAGATAAGACTTTTCTAAGGTCAGACAGCTCTTATTTACCTTATTTGTCCTGATCCTGCAAACTGCATTGTATTGAATTTAAATATCAGGCAAATGCCCGATCATCTTTCTCCTACTATGAGAGCCAGGAGAAGGATGGTGAAAGATGGTAAATTAAAGCCAAAGACATGTGTCCCTAACACTGCATATTCTGCCCATGTTAGGCAGAACTAAAATGACAGCTCAAATGCATGCAGAAATCTTAGATTAGTAACAAATTGAGATCTTAATCAATAATTAGAAAAGCAAATATTTCTAAGGTAGTTGGGAAGAAATTGAACTGTAAGGAAGACACAAATTACCTTCTTGTTCTTCTTTTATTTCCTGGGACCTTTCTCTGTTACCTGGTACGTCTATTGATAGGAGTAACTTACTATACGAGACAGACTCCAGGTTTTAATGTGGTGGTGAAATTCTTGTAGCATTTGAGAGTGACTGAGTGAGCCTTTTAAACTCCTTAAACTCTGATCAACTCTTAACCACTTTTTCTGCTCCTCAGGGCCTCCATCACTGCTTTAGCAATTAAATTACAGCGTTGTTACAGAAATCAGATCAAAACTCCTAACCCATGAGTGTACCATGTTTGTTCAGGTTTTGAGCACCAGTTTTTTACCCCCCAATGGGAGAGCTGGTAGCAAATACAGAGGACAAGTTCAGAGGTAGTCTTGGAAACAAGAATCAGGGCAAGAAACTGTAAAGCTGCTCTTCAACCACACAGCACAAATCATTATTATTTTTATCTAATCCTGCTAAACACCTCAATGATGTGCAATCAAAGGGTAACATCAGATAAATGTAGATAAACAAATTGATCTATACTTTGTTTTCACCAATTTCACAACACTCTCTAGGTATAAGAAGTACAGGCAGGTGTTATTAAATGCGTCAATTCAGCCACCTTGGGAGTTAAATTGGGCAGAAACAGTATGAAGTTGCTTACAGACAAAAACAAAAAATGAAATTCCTTACTGAAGTGACAACAAATTATAGATAAGCAGAAAATAACTGCTTAGACTACACCCTGGCCAAGAGGCTAAGATAAATAAATATATTTAAAGCCGTTAAATCTCTAACAATCATAATGATAGAGGACTTCGGTGAATGATGAAGTTTTACCCAGGAACCTTAGCAGGGAACTGTTCTTCTAAATTGGGTCCATGAGTTACTACACAGAGCAAACTGAGGTATCAGAGCGTACTTAATAGCTTCAGTAAAATTATAGATATTAAAAATCTGAGCTGTATTTAGACAGTTAAATAGATTCAAAATAGAATCAGAACAAAACTGTACCACCATTGACATCAAATGCCCATGGACAGGGACTTGCATCCACCTTTCTAGACTGTGAAGATATCGGTGGGGATCCAGGCATGCAAAATAAAAGCTATCAAAGAAAAAAGTGCACACACATGAATGGCCACAAGTGGAGGACAAGGGCAAAAGGCAAAGCACTATAGCAGAATAAATATCCTCCTAGGAGATATCCTAGGGGAAGATCCATTAAGTTGCAAAAATATAAAAATACTCAAGAATGATGTTTAAGTGCTTATTAGCGAGACTCCCACTCCTGCAGCAGCATGCGCTTATTTCTAGATAGCTTGTGCAAAATCATCGTGGACTTCTGCCCACTGGGAAAAGGTGCTTCAATTAGAGGTTACATTTATAATGTAATTAAATACTTAATTTATTAAAGGGAATGCAAATCACATCAGTTTCTAAGTGGCAGAAGTGTCATTTAGAGCGTGATACACAACAGCTTTGTTTTAATAATTAAACTATGCAAGTCCTTGGTACTTACAGTTCCAAAATGGCATGTTGCTCACTGCTCTCTTGAGAGCCACAGTGAGCATAAATAACGAGAAATGGGGTCATAGCGTTTGTGAGAGACAAGACAGTCATGATACACCGTATTTTGAGGGGTGGGTTGTTTTTTTGTTTTCTTTTTGGGGTCTTTTTTATACTTTCAATATCAAGAACTCCTATAGCACAATTATTTGGTGTTTTTTAAATCATATTTACAGAAAGGCTTCAAAAAAGTTTCTTAGCATTGCAGTGGTTTGCAACCATAGTTATGTATCTTCTTGGACCACTTTTTACAAATGCTGCTCAATTACAAGGGCCCTTCTTAAGTGAGAAGAGGGATCAATATCTTACTGGAAAAAAACCTGAAACAAAAAGAAAGAGGGAGCAAGTGTGGAAACTGCACCTCCCTCCTCCTAGCCCAGGGTTGAAATGGTGGTAGATGGAGTTTTGCAGCAACGTTGCTTAGTTCCAGAGCTGGTCCCTGATGGGGTAGTTCTCACCTCATGTTTTCTGCATGCCTGGGAGTGAATCCTTCCAGAACAATCTTCAAGGATTGAAGGTGTGTGGCTCACTGGTTGCTTACACAGCATTCACTGAAGTCAGCTGGACCTTCTGGTCTTGCAAAGGTGGGTTTCTCCTGGCTTGCCTCAGTGTTAAAGCCAAATTCTGCAGTCTGCAAAACACAAGTGATATAGGAACCTTCCTTAATGCTTTTTATTTAAATTTCCAACATGTTTAGCATCCTGTCTTTCCTCACTTGATTACTAATAGATGATTTAAGAAGAACAACTTGCCAGAACAGTTGAGCATCAGGAGGCAATAACAAACAAAATCCCCCTCTCCATAGGCAGGTTTCCACCTTTGATGCTTCTGTGGCTTCTATTTTTCTTACCATTCATGCTCTCCCCTTTTCAGCTACCCCAAATCTTTCTCATTCTTTCTCTATTCAACTGTATACGTAACATCTATTGAAATGTCAAGCTTTCCTCCAACTCCATAAATGCTCAGAGACCTGATATAGCGGGGTTACTTATGTGTATACATACCTGCTTGAACACAGAAATACTTTGTTTGAAATTTTTTGTGTATTTTCAGTACAATATTCTTCAGAGAGATAATATTTTCTCTACTTTTTTTTTAAATATGTGATATTTCATTCTTCTACTTCTAAGCAGCGCACTCTCTACATTATAATGTTGAGATCTAAACTGAGGATCACAAAATGAGTGTGGGAAACAAGAATCCTTCATACCTAACATACACTGAGTTTGAATCCATACATTTTTTACATTCCTTCATTTCAAGTGCATTTTTCTTTGCTTCTTAGATCAGCCCAGGAATAAACCTAGAAGTTGTGTAATACAAATTCTGATTCCTATAAAAATTAAGATTCCTGTAGACTAGTGTCCATGAACATTTCTAAACTTGTTTTACCTTTGTTAGGATGTTGCTCTCATAATGGACAACTTTTCTGCTTTGAGAATAGACCAAATTATATGTGAAGTGTTGTTGGTTTTTTGTTTGTGTTTTGTTTTTTTTTCCCCACCCATAAAACACTTAAAGAGTCTTATAACATCTGTTTGCAGAAAAAACTAGGCAGGTCACCTGTTGGCTTCCAGATGGAGCACAAATATTTGGCTTGGGATACTGCAGCTTGAAAGAAAAGCCCCAGTGGCATACTACCACCAGAGCACAGAACACATCCCTTTTCATTTACCTTGCAAAATAGCTCCTCTACTGTTCTGATAAAATCCAAGCAAGTTTTCTAATATGTTGCATAGGTAGGGCTTTTAATTTGTACAGACATAATTGAGACCCTGGAGTTTTGCACTGACTAAACAAAAGAAATATGCCAGGAATTTATGTCCACTATGGGACCACTGAATAGATAGTTCTTAGGGAAAATGGCCACTTTCCCACTGCAAACCTCAGATTTCTGTCAAAGACATGAGCAAAACATATTTTCAGGCAAATGTTCAGGTCCAGCCAAATCACACATGTCAGTCTAAACAACTTCAGTAA
>VZTM01013405.1:35178-62065 GCA_013400555.1 Jacana jacana
ATATAGCTGCAAGTTACAGCACACAAAGTTGCTTGATGGTCATGCCCAACGATACTGTGTTGTGTTTATCCAAGACCATAGTTTCACAGGACACTGGTTTTGGTAACAAAGTCAACGTGAATAGCTCCCACCGGGGTTTTTCCATGGAACTCTGCATTCAAGCTGCAGGGTCCCTCCTTGTTTGCAGTTAGCAACACCAGAAAAATAGTGCCATCAACCAGATTATTTTAGCCACTTTTCCTGGCCAAGCCAACACACTGAAAATACATGGCTCAACCTGTTTTTCCATGTTACATTCACCTCAGCCAGACACATCAGAACAGTCTATACTTCAAAAAAATATCAACACGCGCTTAACCACATTAAGATAACAAAAACGCGTTTTAGTGGGAAACACCTAAACTGGAAGTGACATTAGACCTTCACTGAACAGTATAGTTATCCTGACAGCCTAGAAACTATTGCACAGGCAGGATGTTATCTCCCTAAGAATGATTAAAGCCCAGTGATGGGGTGCAAGGAGACAGCGTACAGAGGAAAATGCTCTTTTTATATCCTGGAGAAAATCTGGGGTAGATAAACTAGTTTTAATGGAAAATATTTGGCAGTCCCTAATATTTCACTTTTATGTAAGAGAAACCAGGTTTTATGGCTTTAGGGTCTTTTAAGAGATAATAGTTTGCTTTGTGAAGATTTTAAATTTAAAGAAATATCTCAAGAATAACTGTGTTTTCAGAAAGCCTAAATAATCAGCATCAAGGCGGTATTTCCAATGTTTATAGGACCTCCAGTTCATCTTATCTCTCTGTGAATATTACTTGAACTTTCATATCAGTGCCTAGGCCTTCCCATCATGCCTCTATCCAATAAACACTAAGATTTCTTCAATTTTCCCCATCACATATTAATATGTGGAGTTTGGGTTTTTTTTGAGAAAGATAAATTTTTCCACTGACAAGAAGAAAACGGGAAAATTTTCAGCATCGTCTATCTCACTGTCCATGTTTGTCACAGGCACATAGACAACATAAAAGCCACCAGTTACAAGGACACCAGGTCTGGTACTGTCACAGCTTACTGAATGGAGAAACCAGCTGCAGCACACTGGTCTGGAGTGCAGCTCTGTAGGGACAGGTAGAGGCACAGTCTCCATGCAGGAATATCAACAGCACGGTGAGGTTCTGGGGTAAGGTCTCAGCTACTTATAGAGCCACTTATAAAGAAGTAAAGAGAAACAGACCAATAAATTTATCAGCACTAACACAAATGACACATTTTAGCTCTCCATCAAAATTTCACAGCTTTGTTGATTGTACAATTAAGCTATAAGTGAAGATTTGATTATAGTACTTCCCCTTGGCTGCTGCTGATGAAATACAGCTGAACTTCTAATTTAACCAATATAATGCAGGCATGGAAAAAATGGCCTAATTTTATCAAGTTTGAATAGTGAACATGCCAGTACATTGCATGGTTCGGTGTCACAGTTTACGGTACAGGTACCGGTGGCATAAGCTAACCAGCAGAGAGGCATGAGCACGGTCTTGTCTCAAAGCTACTCTCATTCAGTTCTTAACACTTTCTAGAAGCTTTTCTCCATGTTTTTTGGTTCAGGCCCCTGAATTCCATCCAGCACTAAATGCTGTTAACCCACAGACTTTCAGAGGATCGCTGTGCATTGCCTTCTGCAGTTCACAGCATAAGTGCATTGATCTGACCCACGGAGCGGTTCCTTCTCCTGCTCTGCCTTTTTCTGAAGGGCTGCAGATCCCATGTCACATATATAGTGGAACAAGGGTTGGAGGTGTTTCAGACAGGGAGGGAGGGAAATCATAGAGCATCAGACTACAGCTGCTAAACTGCAGTTCTTGAGGTAAGATCTTCCCATCAAACCAAAGCCTGAGTGAAGGTGCACTACAGCGGAGATGAGTGGGAGGCAGTGGGAACAGATAGCTGAAGGGCTGTTAAATGGAAGACAGTAGTAAAGGCTTTATATTCAAAATGGAAAAGAAACAAATTAAATGTTTGCCTTTGGTCTCTTTAATAATATCTCAAAATGACCAGTTGGAAACAGGAAAATGCATACTTTAGAACAGGGATCAGAAGCCGTAGAAGTTTAAGAACCCATCAATAATCAGATACTTTTCACAGACACGACATTTCAAAAAGGAAGGAAATATGCCCAGAGCTCAGGGCTGCCTTTGGTCTTCCAGATCCCAGCAGATGATGTCATTTAGAAGACCAGGAAATTCTTCTTTTCCCCAGTGAAATGCTGAGGTGGCAGTTAAAGTCCGATTCAGGAAACCTGTGACAAATCACCAGGATTAAAAACTTTCTTTGAAAGGGGAACTTCCCCCTCTCATCTCAATTATTTGTCTTATCTCACGTGAATTATTTGTGTCAAGAAACTTCCATTCACAGCCACATGGGCCTCTCTCCTGGATCTCAGCGTATACAGAGCGTCCCTGCTCCGTGAGCTACAGTGCACACGGGAAACAGAGGACAGAGAGAAAGATTAGCCTGGTTCTCAGTTCACAAGTGAAAACCTGAGGCAGGAAAAGGATGAAATGCATCCACAGCAGGAGACTTCTACTACAAGTATATCTTTCTTCCATTTTCCACCACATCTAAACTCTGTAGTTTAAGTCAAGTTATACAATCCCTGTATTTGGACAGGGCTCAAATGCTACCTGAAAAATGGAATAGGCAATGCTCTCCCAATCATTATGCCATGTGGACTACACTCAAATTCAACAGGAGCCTCAGGAGTTTTAAGGCTCCATTACCCATTTCACCTCTCTGACAGTCTGATTTAAGCAGCTGTCTACTGCTCATTTCCCACATACCTCCTTACCAGCTGATCACAGGTACCTGCAAGCAATACTGTGCACATAAAACACCTGCAATCAGCAGCTGTTCATCCTGAATGCAAATAGGAGAGGCTTCCAAGAGGACAGAAATCTCCTATGATATGGAAGAGTCTAATTTGGTTTTAGTAAGTTTTAAAAGGTGGGAAAGTTTAGAGACAGAGCACTGAGGAGAGAGAGCATTGCTGAAAGAAAATGCAGTTCTAGAAGGCAATTACTGGTGTATATGAAGTTTTTCCTCAGACTTTAAATCTGGAAACATTTGGGGAGACTTTTAAAGAATATTTCCCTTCAGTCAACCAAAAACCTGTTCTCGCAATCAGGAGAGAAATCTATATTCCTGCAAATTGGCAGCACAGAAATGCTGAAACACGGAGTTATTTTCACTGATGCTGGAATGGTGAACTTCCCGGTCTCTCTCAAAACTTCCCCTGGCAGGTCAAGGATGCCAGGGATGGATTTTTGCTGACTCCAGACAACTGTGAGGTTGGAAGAGCTTCCTTCTCATTTTATTTAAATTTCAGACATACCTGAGAAATTAATTTAAAGACAGAGAAAGTAAAGAGTTTTGAACCAAGAGAACTGCTTTTAAGGAAAGGTCACTGGTTATTTGTCTGGGACAAAATGCTCCTTGGAGTGAGGTATGAAACCATAGGAAGGCAGAGATCTATTTTTGTCACAGAGGTTTGGACATATATTGATAAAAGCACTTCACAGAACTCTCTCAAGTGAATGGGGTGATTTAAATGCCATATGCAAGCCTGTTAACCAATTTTTTGTTAGATACAAGGAACTGACATGACATGTTTTTACCTGTTGGCTACTGTTAGCTAATTTTAACACCTTCTGCAGAAATAGCTGATACTGGCCTCCTGATAACCTGACTGTTAGATTAGATGTCCCTTTGGCTCAATCTGCTACATAATTCCTGTGCAGAGCAAAATGTTATTGAGCAAAGATAAAATGGCATAAAAGTCAGGGAACAGTGACTAAAAGCCAGAAAACTTTGATATATACTGACAATTTATGCTAGTAAAAGACCCCCAAATTTAACTTCAGCTGATGCCATGACCCATCTTTCTTTTCAAATAAATAATGTTATTAATTGGTGGAGATCTGCAGTGAAGAGTGGAAGTAAAACAAAAAATTAAACCACCCCCCCTAGGATCTTAAAATATTTCTTTCAGTCGTCACTGTGGGATTTTATTGAACAGAACTATAGAATCCCAGGGAAGAGGTAAAACTGATACAGATGCTGTACAGGAGGATAGTAGGGTCCTAGTTCTTGTCTGTCACTTTGTCTAGTGGCTCACTCTGAGGTGTATAAAGAAGGTTAATGTTTTTTGATTACCTGGTTTTGAAATCCACTTTAATCAGTCATTGATAGATATGTATGGGACAATTCTATTGGGCCTGATGTAATATAACACTAGAGGCTAAGTAGTTACAGAAATTATTCTTGGCAAGATGGCCAGAAGCAAACAGGCAACCGGATGCACAGTAGAACAATTCAGAGAATATTAACCTCATTGTTCAAAAAAGGAACGCCTCCTTTTATAAGGAAAATGGCTAAGGCCAGGCAGTTTGTAAAAGACTTATAAAATTGAGACTGTCATTGAGGAACATAGAGGCAAAAGTCCAATTGGAAAGGGGCTACAGACAATATCACTAAACAAAGAAGCTGATGTGTCAGCCCTCAATATCTGGCAGATGGTGCAAGCATCTTCACAGGCATCAGGGCATTGTATCCTTTCTATGGAAAGCCAGGATCTGCAGGGAGCAGGGTCAAATTCCCTGCAATTTGTTCGGTTGCATTCCACATCACCTAAATCCTGTGATGTGCAGCAAGTCTGGATACAGGACAGAGGAACACAACTGTCTCTTCCTGCTGTATTTCTGAAGATGCAGTGGTTAAGGAAGCTCCTGGGAAGGTGTTTGAATAGGAAATGCAGTTGGAAGAGGTTGTATCTTTTTAAAGAACAACTACTTTCAAGTGCAGAAAGAGATTCTATAGCCCTTGGGAGCGCTTAAGCAATCTTATTTTGAGGGGAACGGATGGTAGTAATTTGTTTGTTTGTACTCCCACGATCTTCAGACAAACAAAACCACCACAGAGTTCAAAACAAAGCCTTAACACCCAGACAAGTCACCCTCATGGACTGGCAGCTTAAAATAAAGAAGTCTAAATAAATGGTCTGTATTTCAAAAACCAGGATTTCAGGAGCAGCTGCTGAGTGCTTTTTCAAACTGTTAAGTACATCTGCTTCTTAAAACTAGTTATTAACACAAACTATCATCATTAACCAAGGAAACTCCAACTCACATCTAACCCAAGTGCTGCAGCCATGTGGACTTAGCAATGCAGCAAGTCCTACTCTTAATTAAAATGCAGAAGAGAGACAGGTTGCTCTATACAGCATCCATGTTTTTTGTTGATTGCAGAAGATGCTGCTGAGTGCACAGCACTCCTTATAAAGCCAGGACATTTATTTTTGGTTCATAAATATTAATTCAAGGCACTCAATCTCAAACATTTGAAAGTCTTGTCTCTTTTTCATTATTATTCATCGCACAATGGTATTTTAATTGGAAATAGGTAATTACCAGAATTAATTAATTCTGCTTTACTGTCTTAGAATCAATATGAGTTTATCTACACACAAAGAAACACTGCTAGCACTTGGCTGTATCTTAAAACTGGCAAATGCCTCACTATATTGCCTGTAAACATGATGTAAAAATACATGTTTTACATCTAGATGTCTACTGTATTATATAGAGATGTTTCCTTAGGTCTAGGGCTGTAAGAATAACTGAATGTTCCCCAGCTGCAGCCTTTTATAAATCAAAGTAAGGCAGAGGCTCTAATTAATTTCAAATGAGAATGAAAATTCTGTCAGGCTTGACAAGAGCATTTTGCAGAAACCTGATGAAACCTGTAGGTGACTGATAATATGCTAACAACATACTGTTTCAGTGGGATCACTTGATTTTTGAAGGATCAAATTATCCCTATAAGAAAGCCCAGTTTTGACAAAACCAAAACAGAAAAATCAACAGAAAGTTGAGCAGCTTCTAGCAGTGACTCCCTGCTGAACCACTCATCTAAGACCTGCAGTGCTGGAGGAATTAATAGTGCCTGGGGTGCTTCTCAGGGTAGCCAAACGTTTGCCAAAGCAATGGGTCTAAGATAACTGTCCTGCAACACTGATCCAAAATGTCTCATTGGCATGTTGGCATTGTTTCAGGATTTGGTTTTGAGTGGAAACAAAAAAAGAATTTTTTAGGGTTTTGGGGTTTTTTTTGTTTTGTTTTGATTCTTTTTTTTTTTTTGAAGAAGGTTACATTTCTCTTTCCCTCTATGAATTTCAGGATTTTTTAAATATATATGACTTCTAACATGTAAGCAGAGACATCAACAGCTTAAAGAAGAAGGATTACCTGCCCCAGTGCTATACTTTCTATCCTCTAAAAAATGCCTTTCTCTTTTTGACACTGGGAGCAAAACATTTCAATATTCAGTGGGCCAAGAAGTACAGCAGCTATGGCTGATACATTCTCCTAATACCTTCTAGCAAGTTCCTGGTGTTACTATACTGAGTAGTGGTTTATCCATACAAAAGGGACAGCCTCTGGAGGGAAAATCAGGAGAAAGCCACCAAACCCCTCTGTCCCAGATGATTAAGATGGTCTCCTGAGAGACAAAGAAGAATCGCTCCAAATCTTTGCAGCAGGACTAATGAAGACTGATTCCTTGAAGCTATATGATTCCCCAGCCCTGCACCCATCCCTCCCTGTTCCCCTGCAGTAACCTCAGCTCCCCTCCACGTCCTCAGCTGCCTCCGCAGGGATGGGGAAGGCACTCGCTCTGTGCCGCCAGAGCCAGAGGTGTGCTGCTCAGCCAGCTGGCCACTGCGGACATCGACATTGTTGGTGAGCGTGAAGCAAACAACCTCAGGGATGCATGGGGAGGGGTTCTCAGGCAGACCTGGAGTCCATACACCCCCACCTTTCTATCAGATTTGATTGGAACTAATCAATGAGTCAGGAGTATTATTTCTGAGTGACAGTAATTTCTGAGACAGCATGTAGGTGACTTGACTGTCCTTATTAAAGTCAAGGTGGGGGAAAAAAACCAATGCTTTATGCACAATGTTAATTAAAAGCCAGGTTTTGAGAAGCTAGAAGAACCAGGATGTCTCTATAGTATTTCTGAGCAAAAGTTCAGGCATCTATCTGCTAGTGCTGCTGCTCTGTTCCTCGACCTTATTCTCCCTCTGACATAGTCATTTCTAGTAAAGGTTTTACAGGTCTTTGTGCTGCTGAGTTCTGCATGAGCTATGCTTCAAACTTGGACTCTTGCTTAGATTTGAAAAACATGTGTTTCAGCAGGTCATTGGCACATGGTAAAGGGGCATCAAAAATCTATGCAGGCAGTGAATTAATAACATACTGAAGTATTTGTGGAGAGGCAGCCATTGCTTTCATAACAAGTCAGGCTTGATGCAGCTAAAGACGTGGACAAAATACATGCCCAGCGTCACTCCAAATTCCAAATTTCTCCTGTTTTTACAATGAAAAACAGTAAAAATCCTGACCAAGCTTGGAAGCAGAGCTATACTGTAACTTTTCACATGGAAAGAAAAAGTAGTTGGCTGCTATCAAAAGTTCTGTCACAGCTGACATATGGACTATAACTTTTAAAGTCAAATATGGATTCTAAAATGTACACTTTGGGCAAAGCATTATCACTTTGCTTTTAGTAGTGAGGGTATAAAAGGACTGTGTTCCAGAGCAGCACCCTGAGAAAGCACAACCTCGGACATCTAGATTGCTCCCACTTTGATGCTCCTGAGATGGACTGCGTGGCGGGGGCTTTGAGAAGTGCTAGTACCCCAGTTTGTAAACAGGGACCTGCCGAAATGCCGTGTGCAGTCACAGTACAGAAGGGGATCCTGCAAGGACGCAGGCAAGGATGAAGTCAGGATCCTGTGGCCAGAGGTAGAACCGGGCTGGTAAGGTTTCAAGGCTTTCCTTGCGCCCCTCATCGGCCCTACTGAGTTACCCAACAGTCCCCTCAGTCACAGGCAAACTCCATGCTATAATGAATGTGTTTTAAAGCAACCTCATCTCACTTGGATAACACATCAGGCAGATTTCCAGCCACAGTTTAACTCTCAGTAACAGGTCTCATATTAAACTCCTGAAAGTTCCTTATCTAGTAAATGGTTACTTGGCCAATGGCTCACCAGTAAGATCCACTAACAAAACTATCAAAAAAAAAAGCCCACTGGACTAAATTACATGTTAATGTAGAGGGGCTCCAGAGTCAACCCTCGTGGTCACCATGGAAAAAAAGATTTCAAATCCTACCCCAAGTAGAAGTGAGGTACAATGCAGGTGGGGTGGAACAGAGCTACTCATGGATGTTAAGAAAACACAGAGATGGGTATGAAATAACTCGTAGGCTGACTTTTGAGATTGATTTTTTTTTAAATCTACCCAAGTGAATTAAGAACATTTACTTATTGCTATTTTATAGCTCATAACCCAGTCCCAAGATTTAAACAAAGTAGTCTGGGTATTGACCAAAACTGGTATTGAAATTCTGATGATTTCTCCGGAGTTTAACAGTTTGGAAAGCTTACATTGCTTCTGCAGTAGGACTTTGTCATTTGTCTAGACTAGTTAATAAGATTCTTTTAAAATACTCAAAACTAATTTTTAAATTAATAAGTGCAAATAACTTCATGAAGCATTATAAATTCATTAAAGTATTAAATACAACTTCTCTACAGATTACCAAGCTATTAAAGTTCCCAACTGCGAATATTATTAAAAAATGTATACAAAATATAATTTTCTATTTGGTTTTTGAAGAACAGATTAAAACTTTCCAATTAAATAATCCTCATGTGATTTCTTGGGAGGAAAAAAAGAGTTTCACAATATCTATTTTCAGATGAGGGAAAAGATAAGCTATTTTATATGCAAATGTAACTGAATTCATTTAATCGTTCCTGAGGGAAACAGAAGATTTGTATGCAAAACTCTTGCCAAATTGTGGTGACTTCAACCTCCTAATTTTTGTCTTCTCAAAACATTAGTTAATAACTGCACCTTCCTAATAGAAGAGAGTGCAGTCCTACAAGACACTGTATTGAACACCTGCATTCCCCAGAGACGCTGGCAGAAGCAGAGAGTGATGGGACTTGGCTATGGAAGTTGCTCACTGCTCCATTGCAGAAGTGCTCAGCACCTCAGAAGTTCAACAAAGCAAAAGCAAAAGCAAATTTTCCCCAAAATAGCGCTGTAAGAAGTATTTCTTATCCTACCATTAGAGAACTCATTTTAAACAGGCATGCAGTGACCAAAACGATCATGCCAATGTATCTATATGACACATCCTGTGCTGATATTTAGGTCCCATAGTGTTCCCATGGCAAGTGGTAGAAACACGTAATTCACTGACACAGGTGGGCACTCAGGTAAGACAAATATTCCATCATCAGAGAGCTTAAATTTCATTTCTACCTCTTACCATGTGGGAAAAAACTACAGGGTGTCTTGTAGGAGAAGGCATTTTAAAATTCCATTGCCACAAACATAAAAACCATACCGTCTATTTGCAAAGAGACTCGTCTCAAGCTAGCACAGCTGGGTTTCAGGCTGCATCACAAAGACCTTTTTCTCATCTCATCCTGTTGAACATCTCTGAATTTTTCTCAGAGCAATGCATCCTTGTCTCTGCCTAGCTAATTTATCCACTTTACAATTTGTATACAAATCCATATCTCCTCTAATTGAGACAATCACTTCACACAGTCTAAACACTTCATTAACCCCTCAAGACAGGTTTACAGTATACTCTTACATAAACCTTAACCACTGGCTTAGAGAAGGGAGACATCTACATAGTCTAGCATAGTCAAAGCTAGGGACAGACACCCACTCAGCATTTCGACCCATTTGCCATAGAGTTTGCAGCTGTTTGCTGTGTTACATGCCTTCATGTCAGCAAATGTGTAGAGAGGCAGCGAATGGTTGGGTTTGGTTGGGGTTTTTTTTCTTTCTTTTCCTCCTAAATTTGCACTATGGCTTCTAGGTCTCAGCACAGAGAATTTAAGGAACACCATTGTGCTTCCCTGGTCCTGTGGCTTTAATGACCTGTTCCCCTTCAGGTGCAAATTGTGCTCTGCTAAGGAGGTGATTTCGTTGGCACTCAGCTGTTCATGTGCCCACCCCAGGCATATCCAGGCTCTCGCCTGTTCCCACGCACCCTCCAACCACCGCTCACACTACGTTGTCTTGCAAGGCAGTGGGATTCAGGTATGACTCACTGCCTAATGGAGTAATTCTAGCTCCAAGAAAACCCTGACGTGTGTTTGGAGGTGTAGTGAATTTAACACTAGAGACACCAAGGTGGTAGTCCAGCTGCCAAGTCTCTTCATTCCTCCAACTGCTGACAATCATGCGAACACAAAATTTTTGATGCCTTCTGGACTGAAGTCTTAGTACGTGTATCAGGGTGCACAAAATGTTATTCAATACCTTGTGATAAACTCAAGATCTGTTTTAAAATAAACTTTTCCCCAAAGAAGCTACAAGAGAACAATTAATTAGGAAACTTAATTTCTCTTTTATATTCTTACCCATGGTAGCCTGAAAGAAGAGTACTTTGTAGATGTAATAATTATAGTGCAAATAATTAAGTATTTTCAAAACAATAGATAACATCAAGCACCTCACTAAGACCTTCTTCTTTGTTGGTTTGTTTGTTTGTTTTAAATCTAAGCAATTGACAGGGGAGAGAGAAGGAACACCACTCAAGTCAATGCTCCCAACTCAAATCATTGACATAAGCCAAGAGAAAAATGACAGCTGACAAGAGAGGCAGAAAGTGCCATCTGGGAAAACATTTTCTGGGCTCTTTCTACTCTCTGCAAACAAATCCTTGCTGAAAAAGGCTGTTCACTTCTGAGTCCCCATCTATGTTTTGAGCTCTTTCCCCCCCCACTCCCTCCACCCAGTTGGTGACCAGGACAGTGCCCTAGATAACAGGTTGTATAATTATCATTTTGGCCTTAATACCAGACTTAGGCAAGTATGTCAGTGTTGCAGACACAGGCGACATGAAAATTCTGCCTAATTCCTTAACATAAACCATTTCTGAAGGAAAAATTAGGTGGACTTCTGTTGTCCCAGTGTGAGCTCTTCATCTTATTCCACAGTAGATTCTGTTTCATACTGAATCACCTTATGCTGCATTTGCCTGTAGGGAATGTTCAGAAATGGAAAAAACATATTTCTGCATGAGAAAATTTACTTGAACCTGGTGTGCAAATCAAAAATACTTGAGGTAGGAAGGTATTCAGCAGAGACACTGCAGAGCTCTTAATTTCTGCCACCATCCCTTCGACTGCTATACAGGGGTGTGCAGCCAGCACCAGCGCTGACAGCAGAATCCTAACCTAAAACCGAAGCAGTTAATTCCAAAGCATTGTATGAACTTTGCTGTAGGAATATGAGTCTGTTTCCTGAGATGACATATGACTTTCATTCCAGGATTGCACTTTTTCTACTCAGGAATAGAGCAGTTTTTTAAATTGTTTGATGAATAGAGGCAGTATTTTTTGTTTAGGTAAAAACTAAACCATTTGAAACAGCAACTGCTGCAGATGCTGTGCATTCAATATTTAACTCCAAGTATAGCTGGAATGTTTGCTGTACCTATAGTCAAATCCAAGAACTGTCTTATAATTATTGCTCAAAATGATATAAAGATATGATTCATTATTCAAAATTTTGTAGCCATTAGTCTGCTACATTAGATTCACAACAATTATCTCAAGCTCCTCTTTATAACTTGAAGAGCATCACATTGCTGTTCTCAGCTAAACCCCAAAAGTGTAGCACTCTATACAGTTGCTATTCAGCTGGATGTGGGAGAAGCAAAACACCTGCACGTCTGTCTAGGACTTTATCACTAATTTCAGGAATTACTTTTGCATCTTTTTTCAGCTTTTCCATCTATATGTCGAGGGTTTAGAAACTGGCTGAAGCCTTTAAATAAAGTTTGAAGTTACTATCAATGGAACTGAGCATCCAAGAAGTACTGATGTGATAAAGCAGTGGAAATTGTGTTAGTTAATTTTCAGCAAAACAGATTCAGGAACAGAAGTGTATCAATTAAGTGTGTAAAACTGAAAGAAAGAATTTAATCCCATGGCTAAGAAAAAACTTAGGTGTAACTTCCGCCTACTGCTTGAAGCCTCTTCCCTGACCCCTTGGCTTTCTTCTAAAACAGTAGCAGTGAGGACATCATCACTTGAATAAGGTACTTACTAATCAGACCATAATTATAACCCATTCACATTCTAGAGCTGTCCAGTTAAATACACCAGGTTACATTTCATTTTAATTCCCATATGCTACTTCATGACAACAAATCCCCAAAAGTGACTTCATGCTTTTTTAGTTTTCTATAGTGTTGCCAGTCTTTCGGGTTAGGGTAGTTAGAAACAATAACTACAACCTATAAATCCCCATAACTCAGTTACTGACTGACCCAAGGCAGAAAAATCTTGACGCTAACAAGGTAACAACGATACAGACCAACTCACGTAGTTTAGTGGCAGTTATAGGAATGAGATGTCACTAGGGCTAAATATGAACTGCTTGGAAAATATTTCAGAAGTCAAAAAGACATTCTTCAACTCAATAGATATGGGGTTTTCTGTTTTTCAGAACTATCTTATAATAAAAGTCTACAAGCCTTGCAACTACATCTAAGTGCTTTGATCGTGCTAGATCAATATTAAATACGTTCCTGTTAGTCTGAGCCTACTCAACTTGAAAAAAAAATATTTTGTTCTAGCAATACCAAAGCAGTCAATGGATTTTACCATGGATTTCACTGTAAGCAATTGAAGCATATTTGATACTTCAGTTATAGCATATTCAGTTTTTAGCAACTGCAAGCTCATTTCTGCCATTTAGTTGTACTGCCTTAACTGTACTTACATCATCACTGAGGCTGGAGCTCAACCAGCGGGGGTTTTACCCAGACAATTGAAGTCCCCATGGGATATTTGAGAGCAGAAGGAAATTAGTCTGGAGACAAGCCTGCAACATAGGTCTAGGGGCCACCCAGGGGATAGGGCCAAAAACTAGAACTAAAGACAAATACACCTACAGCATAACTCAGGTCAGGGCTATGTCTGGTCTTAAATGAGTTTCCTGGGGCCATGGTCAGGGGTGAGGAGTGGTCCCAGGTGAGGCTGATCAGGCCATTAGCAGTGAGAAACCAAAGGAGGAGAAGGCAGATTGGTTGCATAGCTCAGGGGTTTATGGAGACTTTGACGTGGCTGGATAGTAAACCTGGGACAAAAAGTCATACTATGTGGAGACCACAAATGAGAAAGTAGGACTGGAACTAGCAGAGATGCCAAAATTTATGAAAGAAAGAATACATGTTGCATTGTAAATCAAAAGAGGCATTTAAAACCCCCAACAGCCCAGCTAATAAAATTGAGTTTGATGCACAAACTCCACCCAAGGAGGAAAGTAGGGATAAGAGCACAATGCAGAGGGAAAGCTGTAATACTCAACCGAAGTTCAGACTCTTCCCCAGAGTCTGCGTGCTTCTTATCTCTATTTGTTTTTGTTGCTGTTGGGAGTCTAGTAATGTGTCATATTTCCTCCCAGAGATGGTCCCCAGATAAACTACGAAATCACCACTGTCATTGCATAAACTGCACTTTCTGATGATCAAGGTGATGGTCCACATCACTTCATATTTCTAACGTTTCACATTTTTAAAAGTGTTTTGGGTTTTGTTGTGGTTTTTTTTTTAGAACAAACAACACCCTCTACCAAAACAGAACTGTGCAAAGTATTCAATGGTTATGAAAAACCAATACTTGGACTGCTGAGCCACATGTTCTGGTTATCTTCATGCCATGAGTTCATGCTTTATGGTACATGGATAATTAACAGGATGACATGAAGCATCTTTTTACCCACATCATGCTCCATCAAGCACACAGATGGGCCTTTTCTGCTGACTCCTCTGTATTACTCTGCTCCTTTCTTACATGATAGAAGGTTTATGGTAAAAACCATGAGAGGGAAATTGGACCAAAATTTAGCTAAGGGAAAGTCAGGATAGTAATGTCAGGATGTACAAGGAAATAATGTTTTTCCAAAATGCTTCTTTTACTTCCCAATGCAGATTCAGTCATTAATAATGAGGAAAAATTGAATCTTACTGACTGAGCACTACCTGTCTTCTACCTGGATTCAAGCAGGAACCCAGGTGAAAAGCATCTTTATGTATTATATGTGGCTAAAGCACATAAAAGAAAGTCTATTCACCAAGACCTGAACTGACATTGCAGAGACAATTTTGTTCTCAGAGTTTTCTGCCGCTGACTGTTTGACTCCACTATCTGCATAATGTTCCTTTGACCATTTCTTTGAGTGTATGATGTAGCTAAAGTTAATGTGCTCTTCTAGATACTTACAGCAGGATTAATGTAACTCCAGCTGAGGCTGGTGAGCCTTTCCAATGTGCTTATTAAAGTTAACAACAGGGCTGATTTAAGTAAAAGTTTTACGAACAAGAGAATGCTATTTAGACCTCAGATTACATAATGGTTGTCCTCTACAAAATACTTTTGAAAATGTATCTGGCTGTGAAACATTTCTGGAGTATCTTGATGCTTCTAAGAACTTCTAGAATTTTTTAACATTTGTAAATCAAGTCCAAATTCAACAAACGTGCTCATTTAAAGGGTCCAGTACAAAATATAAGTCTACAGGACTGAGAGCTAAATTTTACTTTTTGCCATGGAAAGGCTTCCCATCAACTTCTGACGAGTCTGAGTAATCTGTCAAATTAATATACAGTTCCTATGTAGGCTTAATTTCCACAAAATGTGTCGTCCATCAATATTAAAAGTACCTTAACAAGGAAAGAGGGCAGACGCTGAGAGGGGATTGTATCTCATCAATTGCTGTGCAGCAGGTCAACATCAATAAATGATTATGGCATGGAACAGATCATTTGTAGAGTGAGGCTGTTCCTAAAGCCATCAATTTAGGAGCTAAGAATGAAATGCAATTTTTATATTACTTATGCCTATCTCTACTTGGTTTAATTTTACTTTCCTCCCTATTTCTATTTTCCTCTACTCTCCTCAGCAGTTGTCAATTCTACCGGGAAATCATATCTACAGGGGATTCAGCTTGTGCAATTCTCCTCTCTCTTTCTAGATTCCTTCCCCCCTTTTCCCTTTCCTTCAAAATACTTATTAGGTTTTCATTTTTAATACTTTTCAACTTTCCTCTTTGTTTGGTTGGGGTTTTTTTCCCTTCTCTTTTCCAGCTTCCTCTCTCCTATATGTATTTTTCCCTTCTCAAACTCAACATCTGCTAAAATAACCACTTTACTCTCATAAAATACAGACTATTTAATTAATGTTTTTAAACACCTGATCGATTTATAATTTCTGGTCTAGGTTTTATGTTGTGGTAAATAAGGAAAATTTTTTGACCATGTAGGAATTCTCTAAGCAATTTTTTATTTTTTTTTCTTGGATCTATCCAGCTCTGTCCAGATCTGCCCAGAAAAAAAAAATTAACTAGATTTAAGTACAAATTTAACATTCTTTGGCCAATGTTGCTCTTGGCTGAACACTTGCAGAAGGAAAAAGATTTTTCTCTGCATAATGAGTAACTGTACAGATGACATTGTCCCAGCCCCAAGTATTCTGGAATGGAAATGTAACATAATAAACCTTGCATCAAAAGCAGTTTGTCTGTAGAAAGAGTTGTTGTGAATCCATAAAGACCTAGAAAAGGGAGAGGAAAGTGTCAGCATGTTACAGACACCTGCATGTTAATTCATCAGTTTTAATTAAGAGCAGCACCTTTAGTCCTGAGAGCTGTCATCAGAAGGGAAAGATAAAAAGAATCCCATGGGGTATTTGTGCTTTTTCTTCTTAGTAACTGCCCTGAAACTTTCAGAGGGCAAAACGGGGCCTCCTGAAACCAAATGATAAAGGCATCTGCCTGGTTAATTAATGAACATGGCAGGGGAAGAGTGTGATTATTGCCTTGCTAGGTTGAAAATACTTGAGATAACAAAAAAGGGGGGTAGGGCAGAAGGAAAATAAGGTTTCTGAGGACAGGGTGCTGCTAATCATTCAATATTTTTTTTTTTATTTTCATAATGGGGTTGTCTTCCAGCAACCTAAATGGGAAAGGTAAGGGATGGATCTCCTAGCAAGCCAGCAACCAGGTAGTCCAGAAAAAACACATTTGAAAAACAAGCATTTTTCACTGTGTTTATTTCACTTTATTTCTGGCACAGAGGAGAATTGATTTGGTGTGTATGTATATTTACAGTGTATCTATACCTGAAAAATATATTCCAAAGAGCTTCATCTCATCTCATAAGTTACAGCAGCAAACTATAGTCCTACTGTGTCCGGATGTTTGTGGGAGGCAACATATTGTTGAAGTGGTGGTTTATTAGAAGATATGGGATGTGTTCTTCTACTTAGACAATACAAAAATCTTCCACGGCTAAATATCATTTCTTAAGTGAAAACATTAAATTTTCATTTTTAGCCGATGTTAGCAAAGTCAGACTCTAAAGATGCTATTTGATGGGATCCATTTTAAATAAAGCTTTTTGTATATCCCATTTCTCTGCAAAATGAATTGTACTGAGCTAGGTGACAACTCAGTCTCCCTGCTTTCTACACCCACTGTCACAACAGACGGATGGGTGCTAGGATGTCTCCAGAGCTAGTCATGTCCTCCCTTATGGTGTAGCTGTTTTAGCTGCTCTGACCTGAGTGGGCAGTCGGCATCTGGGACCTTCCTGGTGTGTGTCTGTCACAAAATGATGCTGAGTGTACATGGCTCATGTCTTTGAAATAATCTTATCTATTTACAAAGCATGCATGTGTGTACAAACCATGCTTCTTGTTCCCTGAACACAAGAGAAAAACACAAGGTTTCCTCCCTTGTGGTTTTCTTGTGTTCCTTCTGAGGGCAAGGAGATGCAGGAAGGAAGCATGGGAGGAGAAGGCCTTTTGGTCTTGCTTTGGGCAAACGATCAGTAAGATAACAACCCATGGCCACCCATAACCTGCTGCAACACTCTCAGGCTCCCAGAGTAGTTTGGACTTCTGCTCTGACAGTAGCCAAAGGTCAGATTGCACAAACTCATGGCTCCATATAAACTCCAATTTGTGCTGCTTGAACCTGTTGCAAATAACAGGTACAACATCATAGCATAAAACCCAAGGCAGGCGGTGAATTTCCCTATCATGCATCATTTCACATGTGACATAAAATGTGGCCAGCTAATTGTGTCCAGATGGGCATCACTCCTTTGATAAAGAAATCATCAAAATGTGGCAATCTGTGAGAGTCAATGCTAGAATAAGCTCTTACATGGAGCGTTAGTGCAAGGCACAAAGTTGAAAAAATTGTTCTCCACACTTGTAACTAAAGTGGAGAAAAAAGCCCTTGAAGAGACTGTGTAATCATTTAAGTTGCTACTTCATGGATCTTGAATGTAAGGCACTTAAAACCTGGTGAAAACAGAGTGTGGTGATCTTTCAGCCAATACTCTAGGGCTAACATGTAAAGTGTTTCCAAAGTACCCGAATCTACCATTCAGCTGACTTTTTCGGAAATATTTTTGAACAAATATTCTATCTAATATTACTTGGTTATCACTGTCATACTGGAATATAGAGGTATTATACATGCATTACTTTGGTTTCCCTTCAGAGAGTCCTGTGATCTTTCATATATCCAGATGACTGGCCTGGGTTTTAGGGAAGATATAATTTGCCACAGGGAATGTATCCTGGTCACTACCTCCGTTCTTAGAGGTGATGGCAGACTTCTGAGAGGCAGCTAACACAAATGATGTCTGACAGGCTGGTTTAAGGCTGTGTGGGATGATCTGTCATCTCCTTGGGTTCTTGTAAATTGCTCTAGGTCAAGATCAGGGTAAAATATTCAAATATGTCTAAAGCAGCTTTAAAGACACTGATTTCTACCTTTTGAAAAGTGGCTTAGATAGAGGCTTAAGCTGCTGAGTCTTGTAATCACCTTTGAAATGTTTTTCTAATCTATTTTTCTCAATGAATGGAAAACTCTCTATTTACCAAAAGTTAAAAAGTGCCTAACTTTGGCCATAAAGCATTACTGAAATATTGTCTGTGAGGAGTAAATCTTGGAAGTCTCGCTAAACCGGTAAGATTGGCAGGGACAATAATGGGCAAATGCTCTGACCTTTGTAATATAAGTGATTATATTTGAAACTAAGGAGGAAAAAGGCTCTTGTCTCAGGAAAGAAACAGTCAACACTTCTTCCAGAATCTATGCCAAAACCAGGAATTTCTTTAAGAAATTCCATCACAGCAGATTAGGATTTTATATTAAATATTTTTTCCTAGGTTGCAAACCAAACTTCATGTCTCATGCCCCTAGTTTATATGGTGATCATCAAAGATTAATTTAAAAAGGAATTATTTAGTCAACTTCTTACCCTCCTTTTGTGATACAAGGCTGCATGTGGGTGGAAGGACAAAGATATGAATGAAATCATGGCTAGTTTGTTTTCAATTTTATGTTGTATGTCAACTCTGACATATGGGTATCACAATTTTCCTCAGTGCCACAGAAATGCCACAAAGTTCCTACGTGGATGGTGATTTCTGCATGAGAGTGATGGTAACAGGGTCAAGTTCGTGACACATATAGACACCCACCGCAGTAACTTGCAGCAGCACAAGCCCCGAGTCACAGGTGGTCCAGGTGACTGTGTCTTGGCAGCTGGTCCCCACTTCATACTGAGGAATCTGGGAGATACCTTTCTAACTGGGCTGTACTAATGGCAGCTTCCTGCTGTGGTTATTTGCATACACTGACTGAGCACAGCAGAGATAGTTCCCTTGCTCTGCCTTTGTCTTGTTAATCTCCAAAGCATAGAACTGTCACTTATGTTTGCAAGGGATGAAATGGGGGCATGATATAACTAAAGTATAGGCAAGGTGGTTCAATTAATCTTTGTGGTTTATCTTTAATAGACAGGTTTAGGATAAGCATTTTTGTTTTGTAGTAACTTTCCATTTTTCTTTTAAACCTTTCAATTTTTCTTTTACACCTTTCCTTTTCCAATGTAGCAGTAATGGCTCTTGATTGATCATACAACCATGCAGCTCCACAGAGGGACAGGGAAGGCTCTGTTAAAAAATAATCAATGTGTTTGGGGCACTTAACAAATTAACTGGGAGCCTTATCTTCTAAGGCCTGTTGATGCCACCAGGGAGACCCTCATACAGTGTGAAGCAGTGCTGTCCTGATCTCAGCACAGCTACTTTGGAGGGGGGGTAAAAATCTGGTCCTGAACATGTGTGAAGGGCTTGTTTGATTTACGGACATCAACTGCCACACTTGATAACAATTAATTTCATTGACAGAGGTGAGATGAATTGTGCTGATCCTTATGCTGATATAATTATCACCATTGTGCCTGTAGAAGGTTTTGCTTCTGTCTCCTCTTTACAGCCCAGCAATCCTGCAATGCACTGCTTATCTCTTTGCTTTTGTCATCCATGGTCATCCAGGCTGTTGGGTCAGGCTGGATTTGTGGCTGGGTACCTGTGTGAGCTGTGATGCCACGGGCTTGGCGGCAGCCAAAGCACAGCAGCTCTGGCATTGCTGCAGCCTTGCTGCCTGCCCCACAGCTAGGGCAGCCTGGGCTCACCCAGTTTGTCCAGCTAAGCCCATGCTGCCATCTCACATAGAATGGTTAGAGTTGGAAAGGACCTTAAAGATCATCAAGTTCTGACCCCTCTGCCATGGTCAGGGGCACATCCCATTAGACCACATTGCTCAAAGCCCCATCCAGCCCAACCTTAAACACTTCCAGGGATGGGGCATCCACAACTTCTCTAGGCAACCTGTTCCAGTGCTTCACCATCCTCACAGGATAGAATTTCTTTCCAGTACCTAATACTCAATCTCCCCTCTTCCAATTTATGTTACTCCTTGTCCTGTTACTACACTTCCTGACAAAGAGTCCCTCTCCAGCTCTCCTGTAGGCTCCTTTCAGATAGTGGAAGGCTGCTATAAAATTCTGCTGGTACCTCCAAAGCACCTCCAAGTCCAGCTTTGCCCCTGCATACCATAAGCATGCTTTCCACCCCACAGCAGACCACATAGAGGAGGTAGGAGTCACTGTGAGTTGTGTTTCCTTGTCAGCAGTGGCTTATCATACTGTGTTGATCTGTCTTGCTCCTTAAGTAGGGCAGCAGGAAAAACCCCTCCCCATGATGCTCCTCCTGCTCAGCTTATAATTTTAAAATACGTAGTCCATTTGACTAGCAATCCTTCTGTGTTTGTAGGATAGATTCACCCTCTGGGTCAGTTTTACATCTTCAGCTGAAAATATAGGTCAGCTGTCGGCCAAGCAATATGTTCCTTAGCCTTTAAGCACGGGCCCTCACACACAACTTCACAGTTCATTGTATTTGCCCATCTTTTAAAAATGCTTTTTTTTTGATGGTGTAGCAAGTGGTTCAGCTGCTCATTACATTATCAGTCCTACCAGCATGGCAGCAAAAATTTTCCAGTCTAGATATTGCACACACTTAATGAGGGTGTTTTCTACTGTTTCACTTGAGTGTTTTCCTGCCAGGTTTTTGTTAAGGAGACACTGATCTCAGCCCTACCAATTAAATTAAGTTTTAAATTACAGGTTTCCCTGAGAGGTCTCTGTCCTTGGAGATATTAAAATCTGTCTGGACAAGACCCTGTGCGAGATCTAGGTGGTCCTGCTTGAGCAGGGAGATGGGACCAGATGACATCCAGAGATTCCTTCCAAACTTCACCACTTTGTGATTATGAGATGACTGATGTACAAACAGCACTTCTAAGATCAGGCAGACATTTGAGCAGAGTGACCAAGGCAATTCCAAAATATAAATGATTTTTTCAAGTGACTTACTAACTAGTTTTCATGGCATAAGATGTGGTCAGGGTAAGTTTTATATTCATCATTGAAATTACCCAGACTGTTCTCTTGAGATTTTGGTCTGTTACTGGAACTAAAACGTGAGTAAGATTTCAGCTCTGGAAACCACAGAATATTTCACTGATGGGGTGCAACCTGAATTCAGAGAGAAATAGTTGTGGGTTTGGTCTCTGGCCACTGAAAATACGCACTTGTTAACACCAGTCATTAAGGTTTGGAGCTAAATTCAAGTAAGAAAAATAAGTCAATTAACAACAGAAGACAATTAGCAACAAAGTTGTGTATAAAACAGAAGTGTGTCTCTATGGATCAAAAAACTATGGATGAAAAAAATGATTAGAGTACGTACATTTACCAGGGAAGCAAATACAGATCTATGGAGGAGAAGACTGCAAATGCTAACCATATTCATAGCCAAGGACACCCTTTCACTCATCGGAACTAAAAAGAAACAGGCTCTGGAGACAATGAACTGCCAGAAGTGACTACTGGAAAAATCATCCTTACCTAGGATGGAGACAAATGAAAACCAGTAGAGTAGCTGTAGTACTGGTCTGATCCATCATGTTAGTATTTAGTCATCATATGGAAAAAGTGATACCTTTTTATATGACTATTTCTTTTGCGCTGTTTTCTCCCTGTAGACTTTAGTCCATCAGGAACTATTTGAAATGCAGAAGGCACAGCCCAATGACTTGTACTGAGTGACATCTTTGTGAAATCCACAGTTTATCTAAAAGCTGGAGAATATCTTTTAGAAAAAACAATTATTAAGTTATAGGTGAGTTTCTTCACAGCTTAACTTCCTGGTTAAAAATGCATGCATTACTTCTAGTATGGATGTATTTAGCTTCAGCTAGATCTAGCTGTCAGATGCTCTTATACCTTTTCTTGTAAAATAGAATATTGTATCAGAAATCTTTTTTTTTCTCTCTGGATAACTCTAGGCTGTGATAATATTAACCTTCTCTCTGCTAAACTGTTGCCTGAGCTCTTGTAGCCTCTCACTACAAGGTGGATGAGACTCCCTCCTCAAACACTTGTACAGAACTACCCTGGCATACCTACAAGCAATTTTACAGATCATAAAGAAAGTTTAAAGAGTGTTTTGGATTTTTTTTCTCCCTTTTGGTGGTTTTCTTTTCCCCCTGCCACTATCCACAAGTCAAATTCCTGTATCTTGGTTGCCCAGGCAACCTCTGCTGCCTGAGCCCTGGGTGCAGTGCTGGGTTTTCAGTTCTCCACCTTAGATGGAGGCTGATGTGAAAGATAAAGTAACAGGTAATGAGCTTAAGCGGGTTAGGAAAGCCCAATTAGATGACTGACGGCAGTAATGGGAGCTTTATTTAAAGGTTAACAGTGCTAATAAATGCATTTATGCAGATAATTAAAAAAATCCTTTGACTTGCAGGAAATAGTAGGGGGAGATTTTACATCAACGCATTTCTAATATCAGCTAAAGTGCAATAGCTAAAAGTAATACAAAGACATGAGTGACATTTGCTAAGCATGTTACTTAAACTGA
Source organism: Jacana jacana (assembly GCA_013400555.1). Taxonomy (NCBI): domain Eukaryota; kingdom Metazoa; phylum Chordata; class Aves; order Charadriiformes; family Jacanidae; genus Jacana; species Jacana jacana. The sequence continues at coordinate 57,638 of VZTM01013405.1, forward strand.
AACTGATACAGCTCGTGCTTCTTTATGTGTGCATGTCCTTGCATTTGAAAAGTATGAGCAGAAACTCCCACCCAGGCAAAATAAGAGGATTTAAGATGTTCTGATACTGCACTATATTAAGGCTTGTCTTTCAAATCAAAAATCATTAACCATCTCTACCAAAAACACTTCAGGTAAATAACAGAGATTCATTTGCTATACAGAACTTATGTTTTTCATTAATGATCAGCTACAGAGATGTCTGCTGGCCCTTAAAAAGGTAGCTGGACAGGAAAGGCAGCTCACTCCAACAGGAAGAAAGTTTTAACATTTCAAAAGCCCTGGAAGGATGTTCTCACACTGAAACTTTCCCTTAATGAGGATTTCAGTGTTTCTTAAACAGGCCGCTTTCTTTGGTCCAGCAATAGAGTTGAACTACATGCAAACAGCTCATTTCCAAGTAGTTAGACTTGACCCTGGTTCCCGATGGGAATTCAGTCAGTTTGTACCACCAAAACATTGTCCCAAGGTTGGCAGTAATCTGTGTGAACTTCCAGGTGCTGCAGGCTCTTGGTACACAGGTAGAGTGTAGTCTTTGAATTATAAGTTTCAAAAGCTTTTAAGCACTTGAAAACTTTTGACATTTTGCACCTCCCACTGATCAATGTGGGCACGGAGCTTCAAAAATCTCTTGGTTTATTAATAGACTTCATTTGCTGGTACAACAGGTGACTTACTCTAACGTGGCAACCTAGAAAAATAAATAAAGACAATCACATTCTTAAAGGAAAGCTGTACTGAAGGTCATTATTTATATAATGTTGCAAAAATACTACCATCACTCATATCACAGAAAAGGTATTCTGCACATGGGACCTTACCACTGCTTGAATCAACGCATTCCTCCTTCAAAATAGTTCCATTTTCTTAATACTAGATAATCAAGGCTACTTCCATGTGTCTTGAAGGAGCTCACAGACTCAAGATGTTTATGAGGAAAAAAGCATTAGGAAGATTCCAGCTAAGGCTCAGGAAAAAACCTCTTCAAACAACTGGGGTTTTATTTAGAGATAAATCTCTAAAATGCCTAACCACCCAAAAAATGCTCTGCAATTATTCCTTGTTTTCTGGAAATATTACTGTCCTGCTACAGCTACAACTGCCAAAGCATACAGAAGTAAGGGTTTGTGCTATAACAAATAACCCAGACTATACCAAGAATTATAAATAGGAATTACCAGAGGAAAGGTTCAAGAAGAAAGGTTCAAGAGGAAAGGAAAGATGGATAATGACACAATGCAAGTGACAAATGCAGAAGCTGTTAAAATAAACCATGGAAGGTCATTACAGATATTATTGCAGAATTGTCAGCCTTAAGGGTATGTGAACTGGGAGAGACTGAGGTCAAAAATAATCTCTCTCCCCACCCAGCTAACAAGTATATGGTAGGGGGACAATAAAGACAAAACAGTAGTGGGGGAAAAAAAGTCAGTAAATGAGAGTTTTCAATGAATACTTTTATTTCAGTTATCCCAGGCTTAAAACACAAACAGCTTCAGGCTTTCTTCACAGAAAGAGAGGAGAAGGTGCTGTTCTGTCCTACATGGCCACCCCTTTGCATTGCACCCTGCACTCATGGTGATGCTGCTGATCCAAGCTGGGCCACCATCTCCCCTATTTCCATTTCATTTTTATTTGATACCACATCTGGAAGAAATACAATGGGTAAAAATACATCTTTTGTGAACATTTCCTTAGGGACAATTTTCCCATAGGAATGCCGTTTAGGAGAAAAAGGAGGACTTTTTTCAAGATTAATTTCTCACTGACACTTTCTGTTGGTTAAAATTTCTTTGTGCTAAAACTCTTTTTTTTTCTTTTCTTTTTTCTTNATTAGAAATGGTCATTAATAAGTGACATGAAGTTAAACTATTACACAAATCCTTGTTTTGCTCAAACATGAACAAAATAAAAGCTAACTGAATTGTTTACATCTTTCTATAGCTGCTTAAATTAATGACTAACTTTTGAAAAGTCAAGAATTTAAATTAAGTTAATGAATTAATTAAAAAAAATATTTTTGTTTTTTTCATCAATAAACTTTCAGTCCCAAATTTGGAGGCCACAGGGAAGAAAGGAAGTTTATCTTTCTATTCTTCTGTTTCTCCTTCAACTCTTCACTGCAGTAGGGAAATTCAAAAGGTTAATCAAAGAGGGCACAGGGAAAAGCAAATTGTAAAATGAAATCCAGAAACTTAAACCTTCTGTATTATGGTGTTAATTTTAATTTTCAGTGAAAATTCATTTTAAGTGCAAAGAATTGCATAAATTTCTAAAGCATATTAAAAGTTTTGAATAAAATTTTAATCTGTTAATTTTCCTCTGATTAACAAGACTTAACAGCATGGTTTGGATTTTATATTTACTTGATCTTTAATTGCTAATTGTCCCTTTCTAAATTTCCCAACACTTGTTTGCTGATGACAGCTTTCTGAGACTTCAGAATGTCCATTACTTCATTGTTTTATTGGTCGACTAAAAGTGGATTCTACAATATTTCCTTCAAGAATTGTTTAATTAGACTGTGAAATTACTTACCATAAGAAGGCATTGCATTTCCCAAAACCTGCCCTTTATTAAAATGGTTTCCAAAGTTTGCTGCTCTGCAGTTCCTCTGAACTTTCCAGTATAGATTAAAGGTGGTCCTTTGTGTTTGATTTGTTTGGTAGTTGAGCACTTTTGGACAAGTTTTGAAACTATTTCTCCTTTCAATGCAAATATTAATTTTAGAATTTGAGGAGGCAGAGGAAGAGACTTTAAATTTTTTCTGTAAGAATGAGTGTTTTTTCAAACATGTTTTAAATATTTTTAGGTATATTTGCCTATTTACACAAATTCTGAAGCATGCTACATAGTACAGTGTCTAATGTGCTACTTTCAGAAGAAAAATAATCGAAAAATACCATTCAACATGGCATTTTAAAATATGACTCATTTTTCTGCGTACAAACAGGCTACTAGAAAGTTTGCGGGTAAACAGAGTCAGTCACATGAAAGAAGACCATCACAGACAGTTATATTCAGTCTCAAAACATAAAAGGTGAAAAGGGGATGAGATCATCTTCTCTAATTACAGGAAGAGAGGAGCTGTTTCTATTAAAGGATAATGCTGGCAGAGGAATAAACAGATAAATAGATGCTACAAATATATTGGGAATGCATTTAGATTGAAAATAAGATTAATTTTTCTAAGTGCTAGAGGATGGACTGTCTGGCCTGACTCATGCAAAAGAAACGAGATTCAAACTAATTTTAGGACAGAATAGGTGCAGTATAATCTTGATATGTTGGAAATAGGTATTCATAGCACAATATATATGCAATTGCCTAGGAGGGATTATATGGTATGAGTCAGTGATAAGATTCTCTTTTCCTGGTTTTGTTGCAATTTCAGTCCAAAAAAATCAACTTCAGAATCCATGTAACTTAATCCACGTAACTTACTCAGGGTCTGCTTATAAGAGTTTTCCAGACCCAGAAGAAAAATTGGTTCTTTAAAAAATGGTGGAATCAGTGACGTCTTCTCATCAGGAGCAAGTATTTCTCCTGTTATTAGCTAGTTGTTGAACTTTATTTTTCATGGTTACAGAATTGCTCCCTAGAAAACAAGCAATTTCAGGATTTCCTGTGTAGGTTCTCTCTTCTCCCAAGCTTTGTCCAGTTGGAAGAAAAACAAAAGTTCCTCTGGCATCCCAAGCAGCTGGAGGTCCAGTGGGAGAAGTCTGTCTCTCTGCTGATGCAAGATAGTGCATGTCTGGAGATACTCAAGAAATGGCCTCAGACATGGGATTCATGTACTCACAGTGTGTTACATCCTTAGAATGAAATAATTGTGCAAAGCCAGTCAGAAACAAGAGCCTTAAACCTCTGGAATTGCTCAGATGGGGAGAGAGAGGATTAGTAGTGCGGTCATGAAGAGACTGGAAAAAAAAGGAATGCAAACAATTTTTATTTATGTTTGTGTTTTGGGGGTGCTTGAAACTTTTTTGAGGAGTTTAAAAATACTAGAAGCAGCTGTAGTTGGTGGGCAAAGCAGGGTTGATGGGGTCAAGCTTTGAGAGAGTTATCACATGACTATCAGGAGCACACAGTAAATAAATACATGCCAGTCTAGAAACAGTGGCATTTCCAGGTAAAAAAAAATTATGCAATAAGCATATTCTTATCAAACAGCTGCAGTAATAACCTTTCCTAGCCAACATTGTGCTCATGATTTTATTTTTTTTCTTTCATGAATTTTTATGTGACTTTTAATGTTTTGTCCTGTGCTCTGTGAAGGAAAATTGACAGCTATTCAATTATACAAAGGGGAAAGCAGCTCCAAATTTCCATCTTTAAAGAGAAAAAGATATCTAGAAACATCCCAAGAGATGTTCCCGTGGGGATGTT
>VZTM01013405.1:65067-100464 GCA_013400555.1 Jacana jacana
ATTATAACATTAGTGGGTTAGTTGCAGAATGCTGCAGAGTTTTGAACGTTACCTTCTTAAAGGGGTCATTAAAACATTTCAGTCTCTAAGGACCTTCTGAGGTGCTATTTTTTGAGAAAAGTTTAAATAACTGATAGGAACCTATACATAGGTATAGATAGCAACCCTATGCATAGATTCATATACAAATGAATTCATATACAAACTCTCTACAAATATTCAATATAATAGAATAACCCTCTAAAAGAAAGCTTTAAAAGAAGGTGGCAGGGAGGAGATGGCAAAGAGCCCAATTTTTGCATCCGCCACTAATTTTATTTTTTTACAAGAACTTCATGTAGTCGTTTTGGGGGTTGGATGTTTCTGTTCTCTTAAATACCTATGAAAATTCAGACCAGAGATCCAAGTTCTATCATCAGGTGATAACCTATATCAATAGGCAAGTGTAGTCTTCATGTGTTATCTGGATCAGAGCTGGATCCTGAATATACATATATGCGCCATATATTGCTCATGGGAGCTCTTTTCACAAAGAATCCAATTCCCCAGAACTGGGAACTGTGACAGGAAATAGCCCAGAGAAGTAGATCCTCTTTGAAAGTGATCCTGTCTATTTTTCTCTTGAATTTTCCATGATCTTGAGAAGCTATAGGGTTGATCTTCAGGTATCTCACTTTGAGGTGAGACTTCAGAAGAAGCACTGCTAAAGAACATCACTGGATTTCTGAAGTGACACTTAGAGGCAGATTGTTCTCAACAAAGATTTTGTAATTTTCTTGGTTTGTTTTTGTCAAAAATAAGCAATGGAGCCATATATAACCTTAAAATACAAAATATTTCTAGAAGAACCATGGCACCTCTGAAAGCAATAAATAACAGGACACAGACTCCTTGCTTACCTTACAGGACTTTTCCAGACCAGAGACCGGAGAGTCTATATATGCTCCTGTGGATCTCTCTCTTTCCACAGACTTGGACCTTGAAGCCCTAGAGTTTATACACCCCAAAGGTGTTACAGGCAGTGCTCAGGATGCCCTACACTTCCTATTAATCTTCGTAAAGTTACCTGTTGCTACAAGGTCAAGTGCTCTGCAATGTGAGGTACTGAGACTCCCAAAGCCTTATTTTTTCAGCCTGGGAATGAAGGTTCCGGTGGGTTAAGTGCTCAGCCAGGCACAAATTAATTTGAACCTATTTGTGTCAAGATCTCACTTAGGGCACTGGTTACTGGGTTCCTCTGTCTCTACTTAGAGCAAAACTCAAGGAATACCAGTGCTCAGCTATCTATTCCCCACCCTCCCACTAGGATTCAGAGTACAAGAAGTAATAAAAGTCATTAAAAAACAAGCCAATGAAACATAACTCATAGTTAGTAGACAGGGGAAAATGATTGCAACAGAAAAGATGGAAAATAAGGAAAGGGGAAAATCACAACACAGCACTTTTACTACCAGTAATAAGAAAAGGTGATGGACAAGTAGGTTGTCAGCAACATGTGTGCATCCAAATGTCTGTGGAAGTAAGTTTGTGTGTCAAAAGATGACTGAGAATGTAAGGGAGAGAAACAAAATTGTCCAAAAAGGTTAGAAGATGAAATACGTGCATTGATGGAGAGTCAAGAGTTGCAGAGCACAACTCTGTGGTTAACATGATTGCTGGGAAAAGACTTGTAGAAAGATCATATGGAAAGTGCTCAGAAGGAGTCAGATATATGGCAAAAAGGTATGCAGTTATGTATTTTGCATTTGTGCAGTATATTGGATAAAATATTAGATGAAGTATGTTTACAGGAAAAGAGAGACCCTTGTGTAACTTTTCATGTGGTTGTTGCCTGGATAGATTATACCTTTCATACATGCATAGAGAATTCCTATGTTTCAAATTCTTTTTCAAATGAGCTCTTTGAAAAGGAATTTCAAAATATTGACAAAGAAAAATGGTAGAATTTAACTTGGTAGAGATGGAATCTGATTCATGGTATTGAAAAGGATCACTTGCTGAACCATACTTAGAGCCATTTGATACAGCAGAACTCCCTAAATAAATGGCTCTGCAAATTTAGCTGCATAGACTTACCCCATTTAAATGAAGGAGATAAATCATTGATGATACAATGATAAGTACCAGAAGAAAGGAAAGAAAGAGGTGACTTTTAAGGAAAAAAAGCCATGGAGACATGGGGTTCAGTCAGTCTGTCAGTCTCCCAAAGGAAGCAAAAGAATATTCAATTAAACTTAGACTGTACAATACAATAAATGGTCTGAAACTGAAAGAGAGTATTTCTTCATCGGCGAGGTGTACAGCAGAAAAAAAGCCCTTTCCAGCTCTGATGCTGTAGTTCTTATGCTTCACTTGCCAGTTTTCTTTAGAAAACCAATCACATTCAAAAGCTAACATGTACCTTGTATGTTCACACCATTTGTACTAGAACTATGGCTTTTCTTCATTTTTTTAAAAAATCTGTCAAAACCTGTATTATCTTTCATCTTTCCAAGTCTTGTCTCTCTGTAGCATTCATAACAGTAAAAACAACCCTCCTAATGTGAATTAGATCTGTATCACATGAGCTTTTTAATATTTCCAATTTAAAAAAAAATACTGTGATATTTTCATAAACAGCTGAGCCCCTTTCCCAGCCATCCCCAATTTTTGAAGAAAAATGAGAAGTTTAGGAATAAACTTTGTTTTTTTTTTAATCACTAACTAAACAAAATTGTTTAGTTAAACAAAATTTAAGAATTGTTTAGTACTCTTAAACAAAATTAAGAGAATTTTTTTCCAGGAAAAAGACTAAAAATTCTTTGCCAGCCAGCCAAAACATCTAATGGAAACTAAAACCTTTTTTTTTCATCTGATTTACTTGGGGCATATTCTTTTAATTTACTTTAGGGAAATATAAAAAGAAATGTCATTTGGAAATGTATGGACTTATTCAAAGTGTTCAGGTTTTTTTCAGTTTTTTCCTGCAGCCTACCTCTGCCAAGCCAAAGCAACATCAGTTCTAACTAAGCTCATTTTCCTCTTTGGTGATTCCACTTTTACAACACACTGGAAGTAATCCAAATTTTCTGCCAGGAAATGAACCTACGGACTCCTATGTAAGACTTTCCCCAGTTTCTTACCCTCACACAATGTTAAACTTCAATCCATGAGTCAGAAGTTCTTCAGAAATTGAATTGCTTGGCAGTTGCCTGATAAAGACAGCAAAAAGCAGTCAGGACTTTAGAAGTAGACCTAATGACAACAGGAACAAAATTCCTTTCCTGTTCCCTCTGCCAGGAAAGTTGTGTTTGATATTCCTGGAAGCTGCTGTTTAGCATTCTGGGGGATTCTAACTAGAGTTGAATCTAAACTTTTTACGTGGCACAGACTTTGTACATCTAAAGGTAGGCACAGCTACATCCAAAGGTACATCTAAAAGGAAGGTTAGCAGCTGGCCCTCATTTTGACCTCTTCAGGGACCTGCTTGGAAGAGTCCCATAGGATACAGACATAGAGGGAAGATAGGCCCAAGTGACTTAGTTTTTGTTGCTACTCAAAGGGACCTCAATGGCCTGGAGAAATTGGTCATCAGGAGTCTCACGAAATTCAATAAAGTGAAATGCAAAATCCTCTACTTGGGCAGAAGAAGCCCCATGCACCAATACAGTGCACAGAGGCCAGCCAGCTGGAAAACAGCTCTGCAGAAAAGGACCCCGGAAGGGGCTGGTGTGTGACAAGTTGACCATGAACCGGTAACGCATCCTCACCATTCCAGCATCAGCCATTCTGTAATTTTGTTGTCCTGAACATGTTTTCACGTCCTCATGAAACAATCTCATGCTATGTTTTCCTCAGTCTTAGTGAAAATTTATCAAGTGCCACTCCTGCCAGCTGGCTGAAGTGAGAACAGCCTAACTATCACAAGGGACTTTCACCCACCCTCTTTCACCTTTTTTGAACTGGGCCAGCTTCATGTGAATCTGTGATGCTTCCCCACTGGTTATTCTGTAATGCAGATCTTAAGCACCACGAGCATACGAATCAGAACATTTGTAAGTACAATAAGCCTGGCAGAGAAGTTATAATGCTGCGGACTGATGAAAAGATGTCTTTCATTGTGCAGCTGGGAACACTGCAATTCAAGAGAAATTAAAGTCTTCAAAGTTGTGGCTCTGCAGCTTAACAGATGGACTTCTGCAAAGATTCATTAGTAGTCTAACAGAAACTATAAATATCAGAGTGTGAATTGAACAATCAAAACACATACCTGCTGGTTTAAATCCATCAGAAATATGGTCAGGTCTCTGCAGCAAAGGCAATGGACAAAATCCTCCCTGATGGCTAAAGAAAGCAATATTGAGTACCTTGTCTTAATAGGTGAGACACAGTGGTTGTATTCACAATATAAATGATTAGAGCAAATGGAATGTAATTCAATTTCATGACATTTTTAGAAAAAAACACAATTCAAGCACATTTTTATGCAGAGGTTGTCATTCTGGGGAATGAGGAATATTTAAATCCTGGGATTATTTTACAGGAGAAAATTTCAGTCTCCAGTACTGGACCTTATCCTCCTTTCCCTGCACAATTCATGTCTCTGCTTCTGGTGCTCAGAATACTTTTAGGCTGAGACCCATTAGAAAACAGCTGATTGTTTTAGGACTGAAAATGCAAAGCAGCAGAGGGAAGCATATAGAAAGTGTATGTGCTGATTTGGCATCCCTAGATATACTCAGGGCAGCCAGATGACAACTGAAAATATACCTGAACTTCGTGAGCTTCTTTGAAATCACATCCTACACAGGGCTCAGAAGAGCCCATGTCGAGAGCCATGCAGCCGTGGTTGCAGAGCTGTCAATACCCTCACCATCAAAATTAGCACTAGCTGCAGCATTTGCATCTGTTGAAATCTCACCATCAACTGTGACAGTAATACAACCCCACAAAATGGCAAAAATGACACTAAGGGGATGAAGAGTAAAAGGAAGGGAACAGCCATGTACAGTATTTATTTATATTGGACCTTCCTGTGCATGGGTGCAGAGGGTTTTGATAAAGAACAGACTTAATGTTGATGGATGGGACAGTAATTTATACCAGACCAGACTGTTCCCAAAGCAAGGGATGGTGACGTTAAGTCCCTGCTGGGCTCTCTGCAACTCCCCTGGACAATGATCATGCCCTCTGTTCTTCATCCTGTCCATGGCCAGAGACCACTACTGAATAAGAAAGATGATTTTTAGAAGTTAGTTCATATCCCTACACAGTTGTGAGTTACCTCCACAGAAGATGTGGCCCATTCCCTGGTCACCTGCATATGGTTAACAGAAGCAATAATCTGCATCTTGAGCAGCAAATACAGAGAGAACTTCTTTCACTTCTGCTCAGCCCTCACCTCACATGTCTGTTTTCATCTGCTGTGCTGTATTGTTTCCTTTGGTAGAGTTCTTCTGTACAGTGATTTGCTGTGTTTCATCTCTTGATAGCCTGTTGGAGTTTATACTTGAATATTTTAGCTGTCATTTTGATTGCTTTGCTTTGTTTTCTCCTCACCACTTTTCTCTTGATCTTCTGCTGTTCTTCCTTTCCTTCCAAAGGCCTTGCTATACCACTGATTGTTAGAATTCAATCTTCTTTGAAACCAAAGGGAGCTTGACTAGAAAATTAAGGCTTTCCTTGCCCAGTGTGCGTCATCTGTCTAACTCCTAAAAAGAATATAAAACTGCAACATGTAGATTTCCCACCCACCCTCAAGATGTATTTTGTGTCAAAAGGTCCAGCATTGGTGTTCTGTTTATACAGCACAGCATCTCCGAGAGTCTTACGGTGAGCTCTGGATGCCTTTGTGTTCACAACGCAAAGGGTAAGACTGCTCTGTCTCTGCACTTCCTCTGTTTTAGACCACCAGGGACACAGAGGGTGGGTTCCAAAGATGCTGTCACAGCTGCTCCATATGATTCAGGTACATTCTACAAGTGAGGTCTGGAGGAGCCTGGGATTACACAGATCTTCAGGTTTTGGGCACAGAGAAGTTTACCCACAGCAACAGAGGAGTCCTGCACACAAACACAGCTCACCCTGTAACTCAACTTATATATCAGCTTGGTGCTGTAATGGAGAGCTTCCCTCCTGCTGGGAGGCTAAATCCTCCTGGATAACTGCAGCGTTTCTGATCTGAGCTGCCTTGCATCCTGACAGCTCAGCAGGCTTGTTCCTCAATGGCTGTGAAAGACCGCACAGGCATCCTCTGCCACCTAGGACAAGCAGCCCTTTGGCTGCAACTGTCCATCTGTATAATAGAAATAAATTGCCCTCTTACCTTTTGGAGGTCTTACAAGCATTGGCACATTGAAGGTTTTTATACACTCAATTACTGTGGTAATATAAATAAGATTGAGGAAATTTGTTTATTAATATCAGTAAAGTTGCAGTAAAATGTTGTCAGACCTCACTGAGCTGCAGACATTGAAAATTCAGAGCTTTATGCTTGATTTTATAGTTGGCTGAGAATCAGTTATCTCTAAAGCCTGAGATGTGGGACTCCAGCCACAGCAGAAGTGCTGTGACTTTGCCCTCCCATCTGTAGCACAACTATTGACTTTCATGCTCATACATGATACAACTCAGGTTATGCTGCTGTGCAGGTTTTTGCTTGAATCCTGGAGGAAAGCAGAGGCCACCATTTGACATGGAAGAAAAGGACAGTCAGTTATTGGGTAAGCTAAATTTCCAGTGAGACACAACTCGTATTAATCTGGACTGATTGTAACTACAGGTCACAAGTGCAGGGAGGCTGTTTGATGCCTGAAGGATGGATGCATTTTCTCTGTTGTGTGAGAAAAAGGAGAGGGGGGGGAAAAATATCTGTTCTGGTTTATGTATGGCTGGGCACTTTTCACACATCCCCTCCTCTACCAGGATTCTACAGCCTGGGGCTGAGAGCTGCAATGTCTGTTGCTATACTGGGTCTCCCATTCCAGTCCCCGTCCCCATGATGTGCTTTCTCTGGTTTACACCACCATTCTGCTTCTTTACAGGGAGGAAGTTTCTAACAAATAAACATTAATCAGGCTTTTTTAGCTGGGGTTTTAATTAATTTTTGTTTGAAGCAGCTTCATCACAGTTCCCTGTGCTCACGCAGGGATTCCTTACTAAGGGTATCACAAGTGCAGAGTGAAAAAAGAAAGGAAGCTTTGTGCAAACAGTGTAGGCAGGGAGAGCAAATGAAATTGGCTGTTTGAACTCAAAGCTGTGTATTCCCTTTGGAGGAAAAGAAGAAGATTAAAAAAACCCAAAAAGCACATGAAGAAAAAGCCCAGAAATTCCTGAAGAACGCTGTATGCATGCAGCCTCCAGACTCCTGCAGCAGGGGATTGTATGTGGAAGGTGAGTACATGTTGCTTTCACTGGAAAGGAAAGGCAGCATGACACATCAATAAATTAGGAACTAAATTAAGCTAAAATATCAACTGCTTTTATAGAAAAAGAAAGATATATTCCTTTTCTCTGCATAAAGAGAGACCTATGAACCTGAAGAGGTCTAGTCTTCTATCTAAACTGCTTGCATCAAAAGCCATCACAGTACCCTATTTCAAGCAGTGTTATTCTAGCAGTGCACTATTGTAAGATATACTCTTTACATTTTCTTTGGCTATTAGACTTCCCACACAGCATGTACAGTTTCCAGCAAACAATGCAGACACAGTTTTAATATAAGATGAAATAAAAACTGCTTTTTTCCTACTGCCTTGTTATTCTACTTAATAAAATAGTTGTTATTTTTTAAGGCACTTCATATACATTTACAATAGCATTCTCAGAACAGAATGGAGGAAAAATCTGCTTTCTTCAGAAAGATGTATATATCAGTAGGGTCTCCTGTTAATTTTCATTAAGAAGTTAAGAGGGAAGGTTTGTTGAGAAGAAAAAGAGCCCTCAGTGGCTCTTGGAAATGTGAAAGTACATCCCAAGTATAACCAGTAATCTTTGGAGGTCACACTCAGTCAGTAAGACTTGCCTGAATCCAGTGAGCACACTGGATAGTGTAGAGGGGCCACTTTAATTTCAGTATCCCTGGAGAACCTATAAAATCTCATCTAAAGTTCATCATCCCTCAGGCTCCATGTGCTTCACAATATTCAACAATTGTGTATCCCATAAATCAGTAAGTCATGATGTGATTTGAAAAGCCCTGGCTGGAGTTTTTAAGAGAGCCGTCTGTGGTTTTTTGGCTCTCATCCCTGTTTCCAGATGGTAACATGCATTTAAAGGCATTGCATACATTTCCACCCAAAACACAAACAAATAAACAAAACCTGTGCTATAAATGTTTCGACATTTACAAAATCAAGCACCAGAAGTTAAGAAATGTGAGAAGGCAGGGCACTGTGCAGCCAATTCACAGAATATTCATAAATTAGAACTGAATTCAGACCATTAAACACTTTTTGCCCCACTTCTCTGAATTTCTTATTCATGAGTAATTAAATTTGTATGAAGGTTTCACAAGGACCTGCAATACCTCTCATCTCTATCCCTAATGGCATATTTTTTTGCTGGGCCAGCCTTAGCCTTTCCACAGCAACAGCATAACAGCAGCTCTCAATCAACTTCAGCCTGAAATACGTGTGTCTTCTTCATCTTGTTTCCAGCAGATGATTATTGCAGAAGTCTCATCACCAGCTCTAAAACATTGTGTCCTCCATGAAGGTTTGCAAGCCCCTTTCCATCTCCCCAGTCTGAGAAGCCATCCCATTTCTTGGTGGATACCCGAGTCCATCTCAGCACTTGTTTTGCTCATAGTATTGGTTCGTCTGCACAAAGCCAGCCCAGGTCAGCTCTAAGTATTAGACCCTCAAGGGACTTCTTTCCCACCATCCCAAAGAACCTGGGGCAGTTCTTTGCCAGCTTGATATTAGTTATGTATTAAAGGCTGACCCCTATTGTGTCCTCTCACAGCCATACTCAGAGCAGTCTCAGGGCAAGCCTGGACAGACTGAGTACACATTTTTGTAGAAATGCTAATCTGCAGCATATGGATACAAACTTCTGCTTCCTGGAATCCTTATACAGAAATACCCTCCCATGTTATATGGTTTAGCTTTTGTTTATGATGCTGAACACAAATTTCCATAATGGCATTGACATATCACAGTCTACAAGTCATTACCATGACTGAGTTATTTATGTCCCTAAATATTTACGTATTCCATTTCAACCAGGAACTATTTATCAAACAAAAGCAATCACTGTGAAACAAAGTCAGCCTTTTGCTTGTGAAGAATGATCCAAATATAAGCACTCTCTTCCTCCTGACTACACATTAATCTTCTATGATATAAAAAGTCTGTCCCTTCTTCCAAGAGAGGAGCAGCAAAATTATTTCAGACTGCATTTTTTAACTACTCTGTACAAAATTGTTCTTTTCAGAAATCCTGGTCAACACGTTTATCCATTTGCATATTTCATAGCATGACAGATCAGCATTAAATGTACATAACAGCAGCATGAGAAATGTAGTACCAAACCAGCAGTCATCATTTATTTGTTAACAATCTCGCCTTCAAATTAGCTATTACTTTACATTCAAAAACCATCCTACTTCATTGGCTGAGTTGAGGCTTGTTTGTTGGTTTTTTTTTTTAAATAGAGGAATGAGCAGGAGATACATCAAAAGGTTTGCAAAAGACCTGAGAATAAGACTGAATTCACTGGAGTGGGGCCCACCTTTTGTTCTGGCTGAACACAGTCTGCAGATGTCCTGCAGATCCAAAGCCCAACTGGACCCTCCAAGGCAATGTTGCTACTAATAATTTCCACAAAGTTTACTTGGATCATCACATCCAGGCTTTCTGCTACTTCACCTGTTGTACCCAAATCTCCTCCTGGGAGCAGAAAGACTCCCAGAAAACAGGATCTCCTGAGACAACCCCTCTGTGCTAAGATGAGATCACCTATAGCTAAACCACTCCCCACAGAGTTTTATTTAGTCGATTCTTAAAAATCTCAGTAGTAGAAGCCCTGTCAACCATCACACCAGCAACAACACACTTCTCTCATTATTAACAGCAGGGTTAGACTTTGCATTTATTATAGGTGCTGTAGTTGTGTTGATAGAAGCCAAGCATTTAATAATTTTAAAATCACTTAAAACTTAAGAGGCACACTATTTCATACTTATTTTAAAAAGTAACCCTTCTATATGAACATTATTTGAGTAATTGCTGGTATTTCAGCATATCTTTCTGGCAACTATGTTTAATTCTCCAGCTACATCTATCCACATTAGGCCCTGATCCTAAAATTAACGCTTATCCCTTTATGAAAAGAATGCAAGGTACCTATGTCTCTAATTAAAACAACAAAAGTTGAGAATATTAAACATGCAAAATGGTCCTGGACTATACAGTTCACGGTCAGATCAATCTCTGAGTTGTTTATCCACATAAAATACTCTTTTACTGATTTGCATATGAGTCACATATACGTTTCTGGGTTTCATTGTCATCATCTGTTTACTGACAACCAGGAAACATAAAAGAGCTAAATTCAATGCATAAATTATTTGCTGTCAACAGTCTACCAAGCACTCATTTTCTGTTAACACTAGAATACTACTGGTTACTTTCAAAGGATTTTTTTTGTCAATTTCTTTTTCTTTTGAATGGATGGAATTTCTACAATAAACCATTTATAGGAAACAAAGGGCCATAGAAAAATAATTGTTCCGCAGAGTCTTGGTGAAACAATATTTGTCAGTCTAAAAGTAGCCATGGCTGGGGAAAGTTCTTTTGTCAGGTCCTGCCTCCACAAGCTACTCACTGCAGATCCCTGCTGAACGGCTAAACAGCACCAGCGAGGCACAGGTTCTCCCTTACTGACATTTTGTGTGACAGAAAATTGAAAACAAGGTGGCCTCTGCTGTGAACATCTGAGATCAGTCCCTGGAGAGCCTCAGAAGTACAAAGCAGCAGATTAAAAAAAACCATGAAGCCAAGAAGTCAATGGGCTTTGAAATCCTGAGAGCTGCTGCTGCCGCTGCCTCATAAAAGCAGGATGATGTGTGTTTGTGGTGGGAAGTCACGGCCTATGGGGGGCTGAAAGAAACGCTACCTCTAAGGATCCACAAGCAGCAATGCAGCAGTAGCACAACAGTTTCTTCCAGCTTTGTACAAGCCTGTCAGGATCTATAGACACAAGTCCTAAGAAACAGATAGTACCTTTCAGTGCCACAAGATCTTCACAAGGCTTATAAGGATCGATTGAGGGAGTTGGGGTTGTTTAGTTTGAGGAAGAGGAGGCTGAGGGGAGACCTCATCACTCTCTACAACTGCTTGAATGGGCATTGTAGAGAGGTTGGTGCTGGTCTCTTCTCACGGGCAATGAGCGACAGGACAAGAGGGAATGGCTGCAAGCTGCAGCAGGGTAGGTTTAGGCTGGACATTAGGAAAAAAATTTTCATGGAGTGAGTGGTCAGTCAGTGGAATCAGCTGCCCAGGGAGGTGGTGGAGTCACCCTCCCTGACTGTGTTTAAGAGTAGATTAGATGTGGTGTTGAGGGATCTAGTGTAGGGGAGAACTTGTAGAGTAGGGCTGATGGTTGGACTTGATGATCCCAGGGGTCTCTTCCAACCTAAATGATTCTATGATTCACAGAATCTTCATGGTTGGAAGGGACCTTTGAGATCGAGTCCAACCATACACACAAAAATACCAACCCCCAAAAAACATAATAAAAAAAAACAACCACCAAACATCAAACAAACCCCTGCAAAACCCAACAATCTCAGGCACTAGAGCATGCCCTGAACTGCCACATCTACATGTTTCTTGAATACCTCCAGGGATGATGACTCAACCGCCTCCCTGGGCAGGCTGTTCCAGTGCCTGACCACTCTTTCAGTAAAATAATTCTTCCTGATATCTAATCCAAACCTCCCACGCTGCAACTTCAGACCATTTCCTCGGGTTCTGTCATTATTCACTTGGGAGAAGAGGCCAACACTAACCTCTCTACAAGTCCTTTTCAGGGAGTTGTAGAGGTCAATGAGGTCCGTAGAGCTTTCCTACCCTCAAGCAGATCAACACTCCCACCCAGTTTGGTGTCATCTGCAAACTTACCAAGGATGCACTCAATCCCCTTATCCAGATCATCAATAAAGATATTAAACAATACTGACCCCAGAACTGAACCCTGAGGGACACCACTGGCCGCCAACTGGATTTCACCCCATTAATCACAACTCTGGGCACATCCAGCCAGCCAGCTTTTTACCCAGTGAAGAAGACACTTGTCTATGCCATCTAAGATGGTGCAATGAGTTGGAGTTTTTTTGTCCAAGATGCCCTTAGAAAAGCGAGAACGCAGCAGGCAGTGGTGTATGATCTGTGAGACATGACTCAACAAGAAATAACAGCTTTTCCCATGTCCAGCAGCAACACTGATGTCTCCACCAGATTCAGAAAGCCATATCACCACCAAAGCACCTCAGGGCTCAGCTACTTAAGCTCAGCCATGACAGTTTTTAAGCCACAGCCACACAGTCAGTGTCAAATAAGTTTTTAATTAAAGCCCAAATATATTGATAGGTCATTTAATTGTCCTTTATCTCCTGCATTGTACAGACAGCTGAGCTAGCAAACTATTTCAGGACTATTTTAGCCAGACTGTCTTTGTACAGAAGTAGGTGGGGATAAATTACATGACCTGTCCATGAGGCTCATCTCCAGGATAGGTCCTTTAAGGAAGCAGCAGTTGAGGACAGCTTTGCTTAAACTGTTCACATTAGTCCTGTAAAACAACCCCTGTCTTTATCCTAGATTTGCAGATGGATTGGGAACATTTCAAAATTTATATTATGTGAGTGCTGCCTGTAAACTTTTTTTCCTAAATCTGGTTGGAAAAGGAAGATTTGGGCTGGGCAAGAGATGAATACAGGCAATCTGGAGCCCTGCCATGCAATGCAGACATGTGTTATGACATCCTCATTAGCAACACACCAAACTAAAAGGTCTTGATCAGACTCCTTGGCTCTGAGTAATAAATTAACAGTTACTGCTAATGAAGAGCTGAGTTTTATCATAATATAGTGCAGGTCTCATTTCTCTGGTATTGTGTTCTTAATGCAGTGATTCCTTCTTTGTTCTAAGTCTACTTTTCAGGAACTAAAAGCCCTACATTATTTCTCAAGTTCACAAAGTAATTTTGTTTGTTCTGGTAAAATGGCAAAGGATGAAGCAGGCTTATCTGCAAACAAATTCTTTTTCTTTTATCAGTTTATCAGTTCTACATTTTTCACAGATTGCTTGTCACCATATCAGAAAGGCAACATTTTAGGAAAAAAATAGAAGAAAAGAAAAAAAAAGGAAAAAAGGAGCCTGACTCACTCATTGGGCTGCTGAGATAACACTGCAGAAACGGATTCAGGGGGAAAAAAAAGGCAAGATAATGTATCAGATGTTGCTGAAGGTGCAGCTTGCATTATTTTGTGGTCCTAAAATACCTTACACTTTAGATAACTTTAATTAAAAAACAACTGCCACAAAGCCAACCAGGCTGTAATACTGCCAAAAAAGAGCATGCTAGCAGTGCCTCCCAGAAGCTGTGGGAATGGACTCTCTGATTATCTATCTCTTGCCCATTAATTCACCAACTGTTAAAACCCAAACTGTCAGCCCAGCTCTCTAAAGCATGTATGTGAGTATATATGCGTAAATGAAATGCTTTTAACAATCCCTTAGCAGCCTCTGAGCAGAAACACTAATTTAGCCCTAGCTCAGCTCTTCTGCTGAAGCGCTCGGTGCTCTCGGTAGGAGCCAGTGGCCTGGTGCGGGGTGAGCGGGGAGGGCTGTGGGTGGCCCGAGACACCCAGCCTTTTCCTGCAGATGACAGCGCCGGGCAGACAGCCGCCCCCATGGCAGAAGTGGGGCAGGTATGCCCTAAATGCAATTAATTAGCCTGGCTGGCAAAGCTAAAGTGCACTGCCCGCAGAACCAGGCCGAGCTGGTTTCCCTGACTTCTCGGATACCCATCAAACCTGCCCTTCACCAAGATTTTTAAAATATGGTTTAGTTGTGCGTTATAGTGGCAGCCATCGCCCATTGCCTCCACCCTACAGATAAGAGGAGACTTCTCTATAGCAAAGGGTGCTCGAGAAGCAGGGCAAGTTTTCTGGTTATTAGAGGTGGTAAATTACAGATGACTGAAGCGGTGTGCCTATGCATCTTTAATGGAAATGCATTTAAATGTGGTTTTTACATTTTCAATAAAATTATCAAAGTTGTTCAAAAGTGCCATGAAATATTTTGCAAACATTAATGGGACAACATCTTCCTTTTAGTGCTATATTTGTCACGTGTCTTTTCCAGGTACCATAAAGAATGTTTGCAATGAAAAGAGGGAATAAAAATCCTTTTTAAATATTTATTTTAACATAAGAAACACATCTGAATTTCCTTCTCACCTTTCACTGCATATTGAGGTAACATATATTACTGCTTGTTGGGATAACTTTCTCTAAAGGTGAGGAAAAAATTATTACTTAAAATAATGATCTAAAATTCACAGTAGTTCGTGTTGACACTTCAATGGAATTCTGAGGAAAGGGGATATAGAAATTCACCTCTTCAAGGCTAATATTAATAATTGGAAACAGTTATCTCAGTTTACACATTCGTGGAATTAATTTTCTTATATACAATTAAAAATATTTTTAAAGCATATTAATAAAAAGTAGAATATGTTTAAACTATATTATATAGTTACATTATAAATAGATACAATGCTATATTATATAGTGTATTTATATTATAAGATACTTAGGTATTGAGGTTTAAAAACTTGAAAATTGAAGGAAGCATGCTCTCATCCTTATAACTGCATGCTGAATTTAGGTTTCAGCATTGTTCAGTAGGTTCAAAAGCAATAAATCAGCTTTTTTTCCTAGAAAAAATGGGAGAGTGGGTTAAAAAGAAGAGGAGAGACTATTTGAACAGACTTTTTGCTTTTCAGACTGCTTTCTGACTTTCAAATTCTTATGATGCATATTGCTCTCAGTCCAGCTGAGTGGATTACAGCTCAGCCCTTGATGTGCTGTGGCTTCTTCATGATGAGGGAGTGAAACAACCACAACCAAGGAGAAAACGCGCCCTGCCACAGAAGTCTCTAGCGTTGGGGGGTGACAAACAGCACCGAGCAGGGCAGGAGCACCCATGAGATAAATGAAGAGCAGGGACAAGAGAGAAAAGGATTCTGGCTGAAAGTCTGCCCAGTACTTGTTCTGAGATGCTGAACGAAAAGAAATAATTTTTCCAATTATTCCCAGAGACATACTAGTACAAAAACTCTTTGCCTTATTAAATTCTCAATGATTTTCCAATCATGTCATGATGAAATTTGAGATTTTGCTACTAAATCTGTGAGGATTTCTCCCTCATTTCTTCCCAGATTCTAATCTATGATTTTTTTTTAATTTCAGCTGAAGGGTCTGGTTACACCTTGCCTTGGCTGGAGCTCAGCTGGGTGAAAAGGTTACACCCCCCAGTTCAGCAGTAACTTCTCACCACCACCTCCCTGGGAAAAAACTGGCACCTTTTCAAATTGCCTGCCATAAACTGCTCATCTGACTGCTCCCTAACCTGATTCAGTCAAACCCATCAGGTTCAGCTAAAACGTGTTAATATTTGCTTAGGCAAAGCACCCACCTGGTGCTGATCCAGGCCAGGGAGTCATCAACCCCAGATGATGACTCTTTCCTTCTCCATCACCATTCTCAGCCTACCTTCTCCCAGAGATCCCCAGATCTGCCACTTTAACTGCTGGTTGGTTTGTTTGTTTGTTTTTTAAATACCAATCATTTGAGAGTATTGAGTATGCAGTACAGCTAGAGAAAGAAACTGGCCCATAACAGAAATACAGGGAAGAGGGTGGCTATGGGTTGGAACAAGCATCCTCATAGGCAAGGGTGAGTGGCAGCTGGAGACACTTCACCCAGACCTGCCACTGCTTCAGCAGAGTTGCAGTGCATTTTCTAAACCAGAGTGCTCTGAGGGAGACTTGCTGTGTGTCGGTGTCGAGGTAACAGGTTTTTCGATATCCCATATTGCCATAACACGAACTGCTCAAGAAATTTGAAATGTTTTGGTTGCCTCCACAGAATCAGCATTACCTTTCTCTTGTGTTCATTTAACACAATAGTAACTGGATTTTAATGATCACAGAACTCAGCCTGAGGTGCAAGCAGCCACTTTGAAAATGAATTTGCATATGCACATTTTTAACAGAACGGTCACCTTCATTCTTTAATTATTTAAGGGCCTTTGGATGAACCTGTCACTATGACATTTTGCTGGGAAAAAGAAGGAGACAACCATTAAGAGCTGATAATGCTGACTGAAAGACCTGATGTTACCTTGTTGCCCAGTAAATACTCTATCACCATTGCTAGGGATGGGCCACAGGCATCACAGTGGTTTTGCAAGGTCACAGGGCTGAGGCTTGTTAGGCTTTGCCCAAACCTGCCTTGCCCTGCTAGCACTTTGTTTTAGTCATTTTTTTTTACTTAGTTACTTTTTTTTTACTCCAACATAATTTTTTCCTACTGACCAGGTGTGTAATTCCTAACGTGTTTGAATAATTTCTCTATGTATTCATTGAGTATAACCACAATTAGTACTACAGAAAAGGCACAATTATTGACACAGATGATACTGTTATATTCACAGTTCTATCTTCCCACTTGACCTATAGCAATTAGATCTGGGGTGGTAATGTCTCTTCGGTTAGATTGTTCAAATCTCAAGTATGCTAGCAATACATTCTTTCCATCTAAGTTTTTTTCCTCTTCACCCACACAAAGAGATGTTAAGTGTAAAACTGAAGATGCAGTGGCTGTTTGTAAGGCAGCCAGGTCAGAACTGCAACAGCTATTTCTGGCTATTAGGATAGTGGTATGTTGAGGCAGTAAAAAAGGAAAAGACTATAGTTGTTATTCAATCCCAGAGAAAAAGGATTTCAAGAAAGGAATTAATTCTCTCCCTGGAGTTCAAGGACAAAATAAGATATTCCTAAATCTTTAGAAGCGAAAGGTATTTAAGAAGAGTTATGACTTTGTACTTTTCCCTGGTTTTGTGGTCCCTGTCAATAGTTGTATTTCATTTGGTGAGAGGTACTTTGTGATTTGTATTTTGCGTGTTTGCAGTCTAATCTGATACTGCATTCCCATAAGAAAACCCGACACAGTCAAAGGCAGTGTCCAATAGCTCTTCTGCTACTACCAAACAAATCCTGTCCAGTCTGGGTGACTTTCTCTGTATCTTACAGACCCGTTTTTTAGCACCTCCTCTTCTGACAATAGCTCCTCAATATTGCCAGGCCAGGCTGTACTTATTCAGATGCTTGCCCCAGAAGAGAGGAATCAGACTTAAATCTTTACTCTATATTTCCTTGCAGTTTAAACCAAAATACCGAAGGGGTGTGCTTTGCCAATTAAGGCATGAATTTTAACAGGCAACCATGTGATTTTCTGCGTTACACTGTAAAATAGCCATAAAAATAGCAAATGCTTAGCTATGTGATCCATGTTCTGTGCTTGACAGCCAAAAGGGAATTGCTCTCATACTTGCCATTCCATTCCCGAGCTACTTGTTACTGCTAACTTTTGTAGTGTTTTTTTCTTCTGCTGAAACCTTAATACAGCAGAGCAAAAAACAAGCCAGGCTGCCAGCACTGAGCAGGCAGAGCATACATCACTAGGAAAAAAAAGTTTAAAAAATCCTGAAAAATAAAATTAAACCAAGAAATATTTCCAAAGTTTGATCCACACAGAACAAATACCTGGAGGTATCTCACTAGAGGATCTGATTCTCTGAATATTTGTCCTGGAACAACCCTTGGTGCAGACATTATGGCTTCATCTACACCATGTAGGAAAAGCAGGCTCACAGTCAGATTCTCAAGCTGTCACAGGCACACACGCCTCAGTCTACTCTCGATTTCTAAAATATGTCTTGATGTACCATGGCAGTTTGCAGCTAGTTTAAAACTCCATCCTCCCTCCATCCTTAAATCCAGTGTTAAATGTTTACCGACAGACTAACTCACCCACTCTCCCGCATACTTCTCCCAGCTGTACTAAGGCCCAAACTCCACACCATGAAGTCTCCCAGACTTCAGCTATTTATTTTCAGTTTCTTCATTATAACTCAGGAGACAATGTTTTTATTCTTGCCCAATTATTATTCCAGACAGAACCTAAAAAGGAATGACTTCTCACACCAAAATCTAGAAGATCAGTCCTTAGACCCACTTGTCCACCCACTGAGGGCTTCCAGGAACACTCTGCCCACCCAGAAAACCTTCCAGCTCTCTCCTGTATGCACATTTCCATTCATCTTAAAGAGCATATGATGAAAACTATCTAATATATATATGGAAGGAAAAGAAGAGAATATGCATGTTCAGAAAGTCACCAGGATTCATTGCTAGGAATTATTGAGAAAAGTAAAAGAGGGGAAGAGCTAGGCAGGGGTTTTCCTGCTTCTCAGCAGAGCCCCTTGGTGGCTGGAGTAGTACAGCAACATTAATTAGGTATCTAATCACTACAAGCTCTGGAGGAAGAAAAATAGCCACATTCCTAAAGCACCCATTTTGGTACAGTAGGGGTGGTATGAAACACGTGCTTTTTTTTTTTTTTTTTTTNACTCCACTACCTCTGTGCATATTAAGAAATTGCAAATATATATATACAGCAGAAATAGCCTGCAGAAATTCTGATCTCATAATACAAAGGAACATCACGAGGGAGTCCAAAATCAAAGTGACTAGTGGAAATTCATAAAGATTGCAGACATTGGTTCTTACATAACTTAATAATATTTTGTGCAGAACAGAGTAAAAACTTGGGGTAAAGTGAGATGACCATCAAGGGCTATAGGAAAGGAGCAGCAGCGCAGAGCATGGTTTCTTTCATTTAATTAGGTCACTCAAAATAGTTCTTGTGAATGAGTTGGAGGATGTCTCCTTACTTCTGAGCCAATGAATCCTTATGGATCCAATGATTTGGGCAGGAATCTCTAGTTTTGCTGAAGCTGTCTCCTGAGACCTGAAGAGATGTGAGCTTGGAAGAGGTGGGCAGGTTTTTGAGTGAAAGCCCCTAGGGCTGAAAAAGGATGCATTGTCTCCTTTTACATGGATGTAATTTTGCATCATCTATCCAACACCACCCATGTTTCTCTAGTGTGCTAGAAAGCTATTCTTTGATCTACCAGCAAATTGAACTCAGGCTGGTTAGCATACACTGTTTCATTACCTTCAGGGGAAAAAAATGAGAAATCAAATTTTCTTCAGAAAGTAGAAAATTTTAGCAAAAAAAAGAAAAGGAAACCAAACATTTACAACAAACTTTACATGTGGCTCTGTTACAAAGGCTGATCAGCCCTGCGTTTAAATGTAGCATCAAAACCTGCACTTGCATTTAGAGATCCTACAAATGCAGCCCTTCTTATCAACTGTTCGGTTTTGCCTCCAGGCAGTGGAAGGCATTCTGGAGATTTTCTTCCTCTGATTCAGTAAAGACCATCTCAGAATCACTAAAAAGAGCAGCCTGAAAACTGCTGCAGGAGCTGAAAGTGTAATAAATCACACAGCTAAGTCAAGGGAAAAAAGCACTTGCCTCCTCTTGCAAGCAGTGACAAACAAGAAAACACGATACTCTTGGAAAATCAGGTTTTGTCCATCCATGCTTTGGCCCTTGTGTCTCTTCTCTGCTGCCAAAAATATCCATCACAGGTGGATAAAACCAGAATTTTTAAGCTTCAAAAACGAATTGGTCCTGCAGTCCTTGCTGCTGCTGCAACAACAACAACATTCCTGTGAAATGTACCAGATAAATCCTTAAAAGTGGAAGGAAATGTCCCCTTTGTTGTAGTGAAATGTCAGGCTGATGTGTGACTGAAAAAAGTCAAGACTAACAACGCTTATTGCCAAGCCACAAAAATGACCAAAATTGTGTTATGTAGCTAGCGGCTCCACAGACATTTACTTTAGTTTTATAATAAATGAAAAATTAGGGCAAAAACTATACTTCTACAATGCCAAGTTAAATATTTTATTGGTATGTCTAATGCATTAAGGTTCTATTTAATGTAAATATGTGTATCAAAATCTGGCTGTTGCCAATAGCAGCAACAACAAATGAAGGGAAAGCTCGTACTCCCTGTCACTTTACCAAGTCACTTCACTGCTGCACTGAAATTACTTCTGATTAACGCAGGTGTAACTGAGAAGAAAATTAGGCATCATCTCTAGCGTGGATCTAAACATATTGCTGGTACTTAACATATAAGATATATAAAGTGAAGATAGATGATTTTTCTTCCTCTATACAACTACTTTTACTAAATGCATCCTTCTAAATGTCAGGTTCCCTGACGAAGTAAACACAGTGTGAGTCATAAGCTTCTTTAAATGCAAAGCCACTATACAGAAGAAACTGGAAATGACTTTTAATTTGCTCTTTAATGATACTGAAGAGCACATATCTCTAAGACGACTAAGTCTGATACCTGAGGCAGAAGCACAGATGCAGTTTCTTATTGTCTGTAAATCATCGCCCATTCAGTATTTCTTATTCTAGTACCTTGCCTTATTTTTGTTTGGTTTTTTTTTTCTCTCAGAATTCAATAAATCATATCATGAGATTTAATCACAGCCTCCTGTATGAGTTATGAAATAATCATTGTCTGCTAGATTATTTCTCCTTGATAACTTTGTTGCATAGTGAAACTCCATACAATGTCCCTTGCTTCAAATAGGTAATTCTTTTTTAACAGAAAAACAACAGCAGCGGCCCATAATAATCCTTTTCATTATGCTCCAACACCCCACAAAGTGCTTGGTGTCTCTTGGATTGTGAAACTCAGACACACAAGACAGAGACCTCTCATGAGACTGCCAAGAAAAGAAGAAAGCTGATGGGCAAGACAGAAAAGGAAACATTTATTACAGGAGGTTAAACCTGGAATTTAGTAACAAGGAGTAGAAAAATTATTCCATTCCTGGGATCAATTTCTAGAGCTGATCCAAAGCACAGTGGCCTCTGTAACTGAACTGAAAAACCAGATTATCCCAGTGCTGCTTGTTCGCCTTTATCTTCTTCTAGGCCAAAGGCCAGATCTTGCTACTCTCCCTGGCTGGAGTCTCACCACCTCCAAAACAGCCTGGACTCCTCAAAACAACAGAGGTAAAATGAAGATGCTTGAGTCCCACCACACTGCAAGTGGGTCTACTGAAGAGCATAAACCAGAGAGGAATTAGGCTCTAATGCCTACCATGTCATTGCACGCACAGTCCCAGTGACAGGCAATGGAAGGACCTTGAGCGGCTGCAAAACTCTGGACTTAAATTTTGCATGTGTATCATGTTAGATAAATATACTAACTGGTAAGGGCAAGATACTATTCAGTGAATCCAGTAGAAATCTTACCAAAGATAGATGGGAAAGACAAGAGCAGACAGATAAATATTATTTGCAAGTACTCTCCTAAAATTCAGCCCAAGTTTTGAGCCACTTACAACTTTGCTGATGTCCTGTCTGCCTCTCCAGCTTTGCTTCTGGAGGATGTCTTGGCTTCAGTTCTCTTTGTTCAAGTTCCCCTTGTTCCTTCAATGGCTTGGCTTATGCTGCCTAATTCTACTTTCATCATTGCTGCTGCCATATTTTTTTCTGTCAGCTTCCCAGTATGTTGTGCTTTTTTGACCAGTTGCCAGTGGTTCTATGTTCTGTGCAAGTCAGGTGCTTTATAACATAAGAACCTTCTGAAATATTATTGTGTTCATTTCCCCAGACATGATCTTGTTCTAGAGTAAAAGATGGGAAGCTTGGAACATCAAAAGACTATTTAAAGGAATATCAAAATTAGCTGGTTTGTGGAAATAGTCTTTAGCTATGGATGGACAGGACAACCGGATGGATTATCTTCCCGCTCCATTGCATCTCTAAAAAAAATAATGAAATATAATTTTTGGCCCTGATTTCCTTCCACCACCACCACTACCTTAAAATTATTCTCTGCTACTGGAACTCCATTACCTTTAAGTAAATATCCTGCATGGGAGAGGAGAAACCATGGAGGGGAATAAACAGTCTCAAGTTGTAGCAGAAGACATTGCCACGTATTTCATTTTGCGGTGAAACCAGAAGCCAGCTGCGGTTATCACTTGCATACCATAACGGTGTTAAAATATTTTGATGTCTGGTAAAAAAAGATATAACTTACACAGATGCCCTTTCAAAAACCTGTTTACTAAAGAGGCTCAAAAGGTTTTCCTGCATCAATAGAAAAACCTTGAAAACATCAGGTGCCTCCTCATTTCGCAGCTACTGTGAGACATATGGGGAATTGAATAAAAAGTGACCATGACATACAGCAACATTAAGCTCCAGCACTAAAACAAGGACTTGCAGAGCACATATCTTTAAATACTTTTTTTTCTAAGTTTTGCTAACAAAATTCTTATTTGCAAACTGAATTTTCATGGCTATACCACTATTACATCAAATTTGCTAGAGCAGTATTTGATACGAGGAGAATAAAACATGCGTATACTTTAATTTTGGAAGCAGATGGGGCTTCTGCTGTGCTAAAAAAAGGAGCCAGTAGTTTAAGTGGTTTTGGTAGAGTTGAGTGCCAGCTCCCCTGCTCTGCTTTGGGATTGCTTCCCTTCAACTTCAGCTCCAAATCAGTCCCAGGCTCCCTCAGCAACAGTGTAGACCTAAGTCTGAACACAAATATTCAAGGAGGAGCTGTGTTTTCCTGGGACAGCCTGCCCCTTTCAACTAGTATCTGACTGACAGTTGCTTGAAAGGGGAAACAACCAACATGAAGTATTTGAAGTAATATTTTCCTACGAAGAAAACAACCAAATGAGAGTGATAAGACTGAAAGCTCATCTATTTGGGAGCAATAAAGAAAGTCAGTCTAAACTAGCAAAGGCTATCAACACACAGGTGAGGTACAAATAGGGAGAGGCTTTGAATTTAGAGCTTAATTTTAACAGCTCTTGCAACTGTCTTTGTGCATCTTGCCACCCAGAAAATGGAAGATAATTTATCCCTCTGACCTGGTTTTTAATTCTAAGGGTGAGCACAAAGGCAGTTACCTCTGGTTAGTAATGCTTTGCAAATTCAGTCTTACTTAGCAGTAATTAGTGCATCCATACATATGCAGAATACAGCACACATCTATGGCAGGAAACCTATCACACGTTAAACTGCTGTGGCAGAAACTTTGTATTTTAAATAGGATTAAAATGTTATTTCAGTTTAGCATAATTAACATTAAAGGTAAGGTGACCAAAGGCGACTTCAGTGCTGAATTTGAGTGTTCACAGAACGATTAAATGCTTCCTACTGAAATAAGCATTGTGCTGGTTGAGGCTGGTGGTCTGCTGCAGACAAAACCCCAGAAATCAGGGACTCAGAAGTCATCACCTGCAAGTTCTCAAAGAACAAGCAAGTAGTGTGTGGTACTTTACCTCCTCCATGTTATCTGCTAAATTATGGTGTCCCGTTAAAACATTTTACCTTCAAAAAAGTAACAAAGTTACATAAGAAGTAGATTTTTGAGACACCCTCATACTGACTTGTACTTAAGTATTTAATTAAGTATAAACCAGCTATGAAGCTCTGGACTTTGGGATAAATAAAGGTTAAAAAGAAAAGTAAATATCAAATGAAAATTAAATGCAATAAAGGTTTTTTTAATTCATTGGGGTATTTTCCCAGGTTATGCTTCTATGAATTTTGTAAATGGCATCATCTGTTAACAACCTCTACAACCTCTACAGATAGCAACCTCTACAAAATATCCCCATTTTAACAGAAGAGCTATGAAAAATGAAGCAACACTGAAATGAAATGAAATTGTTCTTCCACACTTAGGTAAAAGCATCCCTCCCTTCTCTGCATGCAGCCAGAGAAATGGGCTTAAGTGTGGGTCTCCAGTGTAGGTTGGCATTTTCAGAAGCACATAGATACTTTAGAAGCACAAGTATAATTGAAATTCCTTTCCCTGGTGGCTTCTCAAACCGTACAAATGCTACTGAAGAGCCCACCCTCCAGAAAGACATAGTTCTTCAATTCAAGGATGTCTGGAAAGCCATCTGCTCAGCACAGACTTGCACTATGTATAATCAGACACCAAAGTGCAGAAGACTTTGTGAAATGGCAATTTCCCCACAGGGGTGGTTTGTTAAGCCTGTGCCAGGGCACACATGTCTTGGTGAAACCACCAGCTGCTGTTCACAAGACTGCCATGGCATGGTACAGAAGATACCCATAGTAAGCAATTCAGTGTATGCTGTCATTACTATCACTGTCTGGGGATTTTTTAACAAAACAGTTTTAGCTTGGAAAGAAGTCTGCTTGCCAAAATCCAAGCTGCCTACCGAAACATAAACACCAACTTAAACAAGAATGGCATTACGTTACCAAGGGACCTTCCTTTTGCTCTAGCATGGCTCATGAGCACTCCTGTGACATGAACACCCATCTCAGATCCAAACTTTTTCCTGCTCTTCTGAGGTTCTTCTCTGATCCACAGCACAGTCCTCACTGATAGGTGGTAGAAAGACGTTTTCTCTGAGCTCCAGCATTGCCAGATGGAGGTTCCTGTCCCAGTTCGCTCGGTGCTGCCTTGCTGCTGGAGGAAGCTGCTGCTCACCTCTGCCAGCCAAGCCAACTGTGAGACTGCATCACTCAAAACTAACTGCTGCTCAGACAATGTCGTTCTTTTTCATTAAAGTTAAAAAAGACAGCAACTGCATAAATAACTTGCACAAGAAGCCTCAGAGAGCAGCAGCATGCAGCCAAAGGTCTCTGGCAATAATCAAGACCTCTAACCCAGCCTCAAGCACAGCTACCACCTCCTGTGTTCAAGGACACAACCCTGGCCACTCAGCTGTTCTGCATGAGCTTCTTCCCAAACTTTCTTACAGGAACTATTTTACTTTATAGGCACAACCCTCAGTCCCTCTCCTCCATTCCAATCAAAAGGGGTTTTCTATATGACAATACTTTTTTTTTCTTGCTAAATTAATGTTTATTTATATAATATTAAGTGAAGCAGCTCAAAAAAGTGGAAACAAAGGACAAGCAAACCTAGAATTCAGTAAGTTATTGTAATAATTTCAGGTTTTTCTGGACTTTAGAGAGCTTGCTTTAATCTTTCTCAAACCTAGGCATGATCTGCAGTAAATTACCTTGAGTTTCTGTAACCCAAGCTGGTACTCGTTATGTAGGAAAACACACCATTTAATGGTTACTATCCATTAATCCACTTGGTTGGTCCGTCACTATTCCTCCTTGATGCTCATCTCCCCCTTTCCTTCCCTTCCCCAAACTCGTATTCAACAGAGCTGATCTATAAAGCCTTTCAGTTCTTATCTGCAGCAGACAAAATCCTTTAAAAAGCTAATCTCAGGTTTTGTTTCATTTGACACTAACACATTAAGCCTCCAAGAACTCCCTGTATTGTGCTGTCAGCTTATATTTCTCAGTGCTATAGAACTGAAAAGATGAGAATTAAATGGCAAGCTAGGGCTCCTCCATCAGCACCAGTAGATAACTACGATTCAATCTCACCTCTTCAGTGCATTTTTGAAGGCAGCTAAACAGGTTTTCTCCCAATACGTGCAAAACTTTAATTTTCTCTGTAGTTGTAGTACGTCCCTGCCCTGAGGTCCTGCCAGCACTGCATATAACTTGCAGGAACGACTTGGGTTCTCCAGTTCAGGCTACAGCTACCGGTTCACATCAATACCAAACACATCCCTCCCATGTTGAGGGAAAGAGCAATTCTGAATGCTTTCCTTGAGCAGTGGTGTTGTTCACTACCAGCCAGACAAGGCAGCTAGGCATATTTGCATTTGTCACTCATGACAACAGCCTGCAGCTGACAAAAGGCTGTATTTTCAGCTGGATTTCTTCTGTTCAGACTGCTGTAACAGTACAGACAGGTTGTTCCTAGTTTCTCTCTGTGTACAGTGCTCTCTACCAATTGAGACAGTAGGTGGTTCACGCTGCTTGAGCACATTTTTGACCCTAATGGTTCATGGACCAAAACCACACACCAGAGAAAGATAGCAAACACGTGCCAAATCCTTCCATGGCAGAAGAAAGAATTTTACGGCCACTTTGAGCTTGTGTAAACTGAGAGTAAGAGGTGGAGAGCACCATATGTTCCAACCCTTTCTGTATCATATTGTTTCATTGCCACAGCCTTGCCTCCCTTGGTAGGTGGTAGGGAAGAGGGGATAACTCTTCAATTTCAATATCCATATTGGTTTCTCCCTAGCCTAGCAAAGCCCTGAGAGGGAGAAGGGCTCCCTGTTCTGTGTAAGCAGCCTCCTCACAAACCTCACAACATCTGCAGCAGAGCAGCCCCATGACTGAAATGCAATAGCTTTCCAAGTAGAATCATAGAATGTGCTGGTTAGAATCGGAAGAGACTCTGAAGATCATCAAGCTCCAACCCCACCGCCATGGGCAGGGACATCTCCCACTAGACCACATTGCTCAAAGCCCCATCCAGCCTGGATTTAAACACTTCCAGGGATGGGGCTTCCACAGCTTCCCTGGGCAACCTGTTCCAGTGTCTCACCACCCTCGCAGTAAAAAATTTCTTTCTAGTATCTAATCTTAATCTCCCCTTTTCCACTTTTGAAACTCTTACCCCTTGTCCTGTCACTACATTTCCTGACTGAGAGTCCCTCTCCAGCTCTCCTGTAGGCTCCCTTCAGATAGTGGAAGGCTGCTATAAGGTCTCTCTGGAGCCTTCTCTTCTCCAGGCTGAACAAGCCCAGCTCCCTTGGCCGATCTTCATCCCTCTGATCATCTTCAGCTTTAGTTTTACTCCTGGTGCTGCAGTTAATGGGCTTCTGCTAATAACTTTGTTCCTAGACAGCTATTATGGTCTAGTCAATCTAGTCAATCTTTGCTTAAAAAGACATCTGACCTGGCAAATACTGTGGCCTCCTCTCAGCACAAATAAAAAGCTGAGATCAGGTTCATTTCATCCATTTCATTTGGCTGCTCAGAATTTCTCCTTGAAAAGCTGCTTATAGAAACCTCGACCAGTATGAAAAAATATCACAAGCAGAGAAAATAGATAGATGTATTTAAATGGAGCTCAGTTTTTTTCATGCATATCTCTGGATACATCATATACACTTGTATATATAACGCATACAGCAAATGTATATAAGTGGCCTAGGTGTTCCTACATTCAGAATATAAATCAAGAATTTTTATGATGGATTGTCCTGTGATGCTTGAGAGTCAGCCGGGTAGCTATAGGGAAGTTAAGAATTCTTAAATGGGTAAGATTGCTAACATAAATGAGAATAACTCGTTTACAATGTATTTCTAACTACCTATACCTTCACATACACACACACATACAAAATGCTAATAAAAGTATGCACACAGTTTATGTAACAAATGAACCCGATTCCAGATTTTAATAGGGAAAAAAATCACACAGAGATAATAATCAGGAAGTGCATAATGCCTGTCATATTCCTCTGAGACCTCTTTTTGTAGGATTTTCAAGCTTATAAATGCTGATTTCTTGAGCTGTGTTTATAAAAAGAAGGGGGGAAAAATTTCCTGCAAATGTTTATACAAGTGAAAAGAAAAAACAAAGCAGTTCTTGCCAGCTTGATAGTTCCTTAATGCATCATGTGTTCCTTTAAGAAAAACAAACATTCAAAAAGCCGTGTTTGCTGCTACAATGAAAAATACCAGTGTCTCTTGAAAATGGGTCCCAGTATTATCTCCCAATCCCAAATGAATTCTAGTCTAATCTAAGTAGCTTCTTTAACTTGCAAAAACAGCAATCCTTTTTCTACAACATCTCATAACGAAATGCTTACTCTGTGTAGGAATAAACGATGCACCAGTGGGTTTGAAATTGTATTTTAAGAAAAGCAGTGTCTGGATTCTAAAGCTGCTATAACTTTTACAGCATCCACATGAACAATCCAAACAGTGCTATGACTAACTTTTTTTTCTGTTAGACTCAGTCTTTTTGTTTACACAACTGAAGCTGAATAGAGTAGAATCATAGAATCAGAATCATTCATGGAACCGACCCTTGGGATCATCGAGTCCAGTCATCAGCTCCACTCTACAAAGTTCTCCTCTGCACTGTATCCCTCAACACCACATCTAATCGATTCTTAAACACATTCAGAGATGGTGAATCCACCACCTTCCTGGGCAGCCAATTGCAGTGGCTGACCACACTTTCTTTGAAAAATTCTTTCCTAATGTTCAGCCTAAGCCTACCCTGCTGCAGCTTCCAGTCATTACCTCTCGTTCTATCACTAATTCCCTGTGAGAAGAGGCCAGCACCAACCTCTCTACAATGTCCTTTCAAGAAGTTGTAGAGAGCAATGAGGTCTCCCCTCAGCCTCCTGAGTACAGAGGGACAATCACCTCCCCACTTCTGCTGGTCACACTATTTCTTATAGAAGCCAGGATGCCATTGGGCACACTGCTGGCTCATATTCAGTAGTCTGTCAACCAGCACCCCCAGGTCCTTTTCTGCCAAGCAGCTCTCAAGCCACATTTCCACAAGCCTGTAGCACTGCATGGGGTTGTGGCCCATGTGCAGGACCTGGCACTTGGCCTTGTTGAAGCTCATGCCATTAACATTGGCCCACTGATCCAGTCCATCTAAGTCCCTCTGACGAGCTTCCCTGCCCTCATGCAGATCAACACTCCCACCTAACTTAGTGCTATCTGCAAACTTACTGATAGTACACTTTATATCATTGTCAAGATTATCAAAGAAGACATTAAACAGAAATAGACCCAATACTGAGCCCTGAGGAACAGCCCTGAGGAACAGAGTTGTCTGCATAATAGTAAACTCATAGAGGACATTCTACAGCAAGGCTTTGCAAGCATTTGCATTGCATCAGAACTTCACTTACTCTTGTCCTACGTGATTTTTAGATTCCTTTCCTATTCCTGAAGAATACCTACAAGGAAGAAATATATTTTGGATTTTTCTTCAAAGAGGCTGTGGAGACAGGGCTGATTTTCCCTGTGATATGGACAGCCACACCTGAGCCAGGCACCGTACGCTTCATTTAGAGTTAATGGAAAAAACAGGCACTTCTGGCATACATTTCCTTCCATCCCATAGCAGACAGCCAAACCAGATTGCAGACACCCTGCTGTAAAGTGTTTACTTCTCCCCATTCATTACAAAAAGGAATTTAGGGGAGCTAGCTCATATGTTAATCATTATAAACATCAATTAAGTACAGTGAATCCCTAATGCCGCTGTCCTGCTTAATGAACCTGGTTACCCATTTCCATTAGGTGCTTGTCAAGCGACAGGAAATTCCGTTTAGCAGTATACTCTAAGCGTCTTTTCATGGTCTCGGCAGTGAGTAGGAAGGAGAAGGAGCCAGCACCATCTGGGCAGCCAGCTCGCCACGGAGCTCCACCACACACTCCACAGGACGCGCTCTGAGAGCCGCTGTTACACAACACGGCATTAACAATATTTTCATTGCATTGGCGTCTGGGGATGAATCCAGCAGAAAAGATGCACAAAAGGCCTTTTACAAGCACAGAGACAAGGGCCACTCTGGCAGACCTTGGGAAAACAGTTTGGATTAGCGTCTGAGGCGGGGAGGAAAAGGCAAAGCAGTGGGGAGAGCTGCTCCTCTCCAACTGGGAACAGACCTAAGGTGCACACCTGACAAACAAATTATTTGCGTAAAGGCATGTTTACTTCTAACATATGTTCAGCCATTAAAATCTCTTGATGTCATGCTAAATATTTTGTTTCTGGTACAGCCAGGTCTCAAACTGCATGAAGCCATTTATTGTGTGTTCTTTAATGCTCCTTAATAAACGCCACATGTTTAGCAGTGTCAGCAATTTCAAATACTATGTCTATCTGTGACGTTTTCAAAGTGCTCCCCTGCTAGGAAAGACTGTCTGGGAATAGTTAGAGAGCAGTCACCAGGTCCCACCCAATCAAGCCAACACGAGTTCAGGAGAAGGGGAATCAACTTGAACCTTTGTATTAGGTTTGCAACAATATTTGGAAAGTAGGTTTGTCCTGACATGAACTTCCTTCAAAACATAGAGCTCCTGATCCCACATAAATTGTCCTTGACATTTAAGCAAATTCAATTTTCAGGAGAGTTTATATGCGACCTGAGTAGACACATCAAAATATTTTTTCTCCATACATCCTTATTCAGGCTCACCAAGAAATTATTTTATGTGGCAACGGAGCTGTATTGAACTTCAGTGAAGTGCATCAGGCAAAGAACTAGGACAGGAAGAGCACCTTCCCTTATTTTAGATATATGGCTTCGGCTTGGACCGCAGGACTGCAGTTTTTGTCTCTGAGGGCAGAGATTTATGTGGCTGAATGTGCTCAAGCATATTTACTTTGTTGACTCTCTGAGGTACACAGCAGGCTTCAGAGTGGATAGGAACAAGCTGTACCCTAGAGTTTAAGACTCCAAGTGCAGTACCATAGATAATTTTATTTTTACAGCCATGAAACTGCCACTTTACACAACCTGCAATACAAATTTCCTCTCAAGTTTTCTTTCCATCACACCTTAACTGATAGGACACATGGATACCCTGCACCTGGATAATGCAGTTCCAGAAGAATCACTGTCATAGTCTCACTGCATCATCACCACCAGAGACAGGAGTACATGCTGTGACAATGCTTCATGCATCTGTCTCTTATGGGCGATATTCAAATTTGACCTGATCTGGGACATGATTCAATGAAGAGTGAACTTCTTCCTGGCAGAAGGAAGCAGGAACTCACAAGCCAAAGCCATTTCCATCACTTCACCTGCATATCTGATGAGGAAGGTGGCGGGTGCTGAGACAGTGAAGCAAGAAAAGAAAATACAGTATCTTCCCCTGAAGAAAGAGAAATAGAAATGAAGGCTGTGTTGTTTTTAACTTTAAATCCACATAAAGGGCTCCATGAACTCCATAACCACATAGTTAGCAGATAAATTTACTAACTGTTAGAAATCCATGGCTTTGGGACAGATTAGGGTGTATGCAAGATGCAAGGCAGAACAGGGAAATACCTGCCTTGTTGCTCTCCTTCCCCAAGCATCCATTTGGACCACAATCTAAACTACACAGTTCTGTAGTCTGATACTCAGTTTGTCCCTCTTAAATTCCAATTCAAAGATTGATGAATTAAGACTGTTACATTTTCAGACTTACATCTTGGAAAAGCCACTTAAATGCTGGAAATCACAAATGAGCAAAGCTTAGAGGTTTTTTTTCCCTCAAATCCCACCCTAACTGAATCTGCAAGTGAGGTAGTTTAAATATTTAAGTATTTAGAGACTAGGCTTTATGGTCTAATTTTCCAGCAATAGGCCTCTATAAGTCTGATTTTAATTAACAAGAGAATACACTGGCAAAAATAAATACTGCTTCTTTTAATTTCACTGAAGAAAATAGACTTTCTGTAGGCTCAGAACCGAGTCTCATGATTCTTTTATAGCTGAACAGAGGAATCTACAACAGACAGAGGTCATGCTGACTGCAGCCCTGCGAACACCACCATTTCTTATTGATTTCTTTTGTCCTCTAAAAAAAATAAATTTAAATCCCTATTCCACCAGCCTAATGTTTGATCTGGCCAGAGTAACACTACGGTAGTTGAATAAATGACCCATAAATTTTCAGTAATATACACTTGTTTTATGCTTAAAAGCCCTTGCATAAAATTTCATTACCCCATAATTTTTCTGTAGTATGTTGGTTAATGTAAGGGGAGCTCTAGCCAAGTAAAATACACTTATGTCGGTTTTATTATTCCCCCTCAAGTAATCAGACACAACTTTCAGTCCTAACGTAAGAGGGCATATCTTAATCGCAGTCATTAGGGTTTGTCTTTAGCTCTTGATGTTGAAAGCTAGAAAGATGAAACCTGTTAGATGAAAGAGAATGTCAGTGTTTGATGTATAACCCTCTTTCTCACTCCCATTCCTAGACCATAGAATTTATATCCATGGAAAATCAAAACATTTTTCTAGCACTATTATTGAGGTTTTATTCCCCAAGCTTTGCTATTAGTTTCACCTAAGAATTTATGAAGTTAATTTATATTTACTCTAAATCAATATGTTAATGACTATACAGTCTTTATGCATCTAACAGAATTAATGAGAGAAAAAGAAAATACATCTCTCTACCTCTTTATTTTCTGGATGCTAAACATCCATGAAATTGTTTAAAAGAAATGAAAGACAGAATGTTCTTGGAAGTGTTGCTTAATGTGCAGAGGCCTGAAGAGAAGTGAGAAAATCCATTCTGATATTGCTTATACATAATAACATACATATATGTTTCTCTGGGTGAGAATTTAGACAAATGTGTACAATGATCCAGCAAAATAAAATACAAAACACAAGACATCTGTATCAACGAGGATGTGGCTTCCATAAACGGTTCCATTTTCTGCATCCGTTTCTACTGAAGAAGAGACAAACATTTATGTTGACAATCAGTTACACAGTCACCAAATTGTAAGCTGTTGAATTCACATCTTTCAGGAAGGTACTTTGGCAGAAGGAGCACAGATCAGCTTTATTATTGATTTGCAAATGACAACAAACATACACAGGATCAGTTGTGTCTCAGCTGCAGATTCAACTAAGTAAGCTCAACACTGTTTCCCATGACATGAACATCTCCAACTATTCTCTTATCCTCTTACCTCTCTGGCTCACTGATAATTGTTTAATACAAAGTAGAACAGCTTCAAGACATGACCTGCAGACAAAGAACTTTTCATCTCCTGTCTCCAAAGTGGAAGCAGATGTGGTTTCAAATCTCTCCTTCAAATCAGTTAGTCCAAGAGGAAGCTGGACCCTGGGTTTACCATACTTTTGGGAAGTTCTCCAAGTAGAGGGTTAATAGCTATTCTAAGAGGCCTTTCCTTTTCTTTTTATGGAAGGAAAAACAAGACTTAAACCAGAGAATTTATGCAGGACTTCAGCCAAGCCAAAATGTGAATGAATCTATTGGTTTCTGTCTGAACCTTTTAAGTGCTTTTAAACAGTACTCCCTATGGTATAAATTAATTCACTTGGGTTTGAGGCTATGCCTATAATAATGAAATATAAATTAAAGGTGGGCCAAGGTTGCCATAATTGTCCATATGGCTAAATAGTTATCTTCTCTAGTACAACTTTGGCTTATGTCAAGTACTAATCTCCCAGGCAATGCCCATGCTAGGAAACGAGTGAGTGAGACCTCTTTGGGGACACAAAAAAGCAGGTGCAAAATATTCCATATCATTTACCATCAAACCCACAACCCTGGTCTTGACACACTTGTTACCTGAAGCAGGCATGGACAGCCTGCCTTTCCTTGGGCACTTTGCAGTGTGTCAGACTGTCTTTACTGAGCAACAGGTGATCTAGAAGTTCAATCTTGTGAAAGACAGATGTCTGCGGCAAAATATCCTTTACTTTCTCTCTGCCTTCCTTCATTATACATACAAGTGGACAAATTTTAATTCTTTTTCCCTTTGTTGGTATAAATAAGCAGAGTGTACACTTTGACGTATACCCATCATCTGGCAATAGCCCAGTTATACATATAAACAGGTGAAATACTCATCATAGGAATCTGGGAACACAGCACTTGAAGCCTTGGAAAGACAAGACATATGAACTACAGGTAGCACCCACCTTAGATGCAAGGAAAGATCCTTAATTAGCATCTGTTTACGCACAAGAACAAGAAGGTCAAATAACATGATCCTTTTAGTTCGGGGTTTTGAGGGACTGCACATAAAAATGTGTTTGATAGATAAGACAAGTACTATTGAACGTGGATGAAAAAGAAGTAAGCACTTTACATCCAGGGGCATTTGCCAACAGTGTTACCTTGGTTTAGAAAAAAAGAATATTCACATATGGGGAAAACAGGTTCCCTGGGAACATTCCAACAAGATGAAATTAAAGCAGCAAAAGAGTAGGAAGCTTTCAACAAATCACAAAGTGAGAAAAGGCAGCACCTTCTCATCTGTGTGGTTGCCATCTGGGGAAAATTTTTTATCCTTTTCTTTAAAGCAGCAAAAGATTTTGCAATGCTGACTGAAAAAAAGAACAGGCAATAATCACTCTCTTTGCAAAATGCATGCAGTTCTTGCAGAAGCATTGCCCAGGTCTCTCTGTGCTGAGGCAGGTGAAGGTGAGAGACCAGCTTCTCGGGAATGCAAATATGCTATGGGGCAGCTCTGGGTGTTTTCTGGGCAATTTGTGTTCCTGAGCTGTGCCCAAGGGCATGAAGTGGCCCTAGTTTCACAAGCTGTTCTTCATATCACTATGAGACATTCCTTTTGATAATCTACTCCTAAACCAGGAGATGAATTTTAGCTCAAGCCCCCTGTCCTCTAATTAAATGTTGCAGGGAAAGAGGAAGGAGCAAGGGAGGGCATTGCATGACCAGGGTATAGTAGCAGATCCTGTCCTTTGTAGTGACAAAGTGGTCCCTGCAAGAAGGTGAAAGTGGAAATGAAAATTAATTAATCAGCAGTGAGGTGCCTTTTTTTTTTTTTTTTTTTAAACACTCTTTTGTCAGCTTTATTACAAGATCTAAAGTAGAACAAATCAAGTTTTGTTATTGTGGGGGAAAAAAGGAACAGCGGATGATTTCCTTTCTAATTCCTTGGAAGTAAAACACAATGCAAATTAACTGTACATTTTTAATGCAAAGCAGAAAAATGCCAAAAAGACTAACAGAAAGAATGCCTCTAGAAAGATGACTCAGTTACTTTACTTCCTAAACAAAGCAGATTTTGGTTCTAATTTCTTCTCCAAACTGGGCGTATGAGGTCAGGTCACCCATGAACCCAAAAAGTGCTGTATCCCAAAAGCCAGTGTCTCCTCACTTGCATAATCTTTTCCTGCTAACTATGCAGATGAAATCTTGGCTACCTTGAAGTCTGTGGCAATCCTTTCACTGAAACTGAATAACGATATAGGGTTATTAGACATTGGGTGTTTAGCAAATTTGAAAACTGTACCTTTTATTTAGGTGCTAAATATCACACAATCTTATTAGCATATTTTTCATCTCTTCTGCTAATTCCTGACTTTGTTTTCCTTTAGTTACTGTAAAAGAGTTTGCCTGTTTTCGATATTGTGATGTCCAGAGTTGAAAACAGAGTTCGTCTGGCCCCAAAAAATCACAGGAAAAGGAGGCATGTCTTCTCAATTCAAGGTTAAATATCCTCATGCCTTACTACTGGAGACACATAAAAAGATCTTTCTTCCTATAATTCATTGTCCTCTCTTTTTTTTTTTTTTTTTTTTGGGGGGGGG
>VZTM01013405.1:100501-123395 GCA_013400555.1 Jacana jacana
CAGGGAGGAGGGGTAAAGGGGTAAAGGGGGGAGGCTGAATAGTTTTATTGTTAAAGTTCATAAAATTCATATCAGGATTAAAGTAAGATGACTTCTTTTCCTGATGTGTCGCAGAGGACTTTTATGCCTTTCAGTCTGGAAGGAGTACCATGGCTGGACTTGATGAATGCCTCTTGGAACAGTTTGTCCGGTTTAACCCAGCAAATTACTTCTTTTGAGAATGCTCTGCTCTCTGAAGAATACATCTACATGTCTGACAGCTTCTCAGCTGCAAAATCTATAAAATAATGCCATTGTCTCATAACACAATGCATTAGGAAAATAAATCCTCTGCTGCTTTGGAGTTGCACGGGTACTGATACTAAAATCACTACAGAAATCTAATCATAAAATAACTAAACTCGTTACTCTGCCATTCAGTGTTTAGTGTAAAATATCTCCCTAACACTGAGTTTTGCATTATTTGGACTATTTATTCTTCCTTTTAGACCATGTGGAATCAACTCTCTGCTATCTTCTGCAGGTATTTTAAATTTTGCTGTTAGACTTTTTTCTCCACCTATTTCAAATTTAATGTTATCTGCAAAAATCATTAATGTTGCAGGTTTCCTTTTTAATGGTAAAAATGCAGGATAGGAGTAAATGTCTTTGAAGGGAAATGCATAAAATAATAGCTTTCAGTGAAAAAAAAATTAATTTGTGATGTATCGCTGACCAAAAATTTTTTGTAGTTCTGCATAGGAATATTGAATATACTGTTGATAGGAACACCACAATCAGGTAGATTGCACATGCCCATTTCTTACCTGGCAAGACCTGATTCAGTGGATTTAAGCCAAAAATAAATCTAATCTAGCACATCTTTGCTAACATTCATTGAAATTCTGGCGTCATACATTAACCATCTGTTGAAATGATTTCATGACATAAGAATATCCAAAGCTTCTAAGGAGTAATACATTAAATTTATCAGCACATATGTTCACAGAATTTAAGGCCAGAAACTTAGTAAATATTGAAAGCACATTTACTTACTGACTCCAATGTCATTTATCATAGCTGGGTCTTCTTTCAAAGTGTATGATTCTCAAATGCCAAACAAAGCAGTGCAGATCACATTTATTTTGCAGTGGACTTTGAAAGGCCTCTGTCTTGTGTCACAAATTGGTAAAGCAAAACTATGAGCACAGAACAAAACTAGTTTGAAACCTCTGCTGAGAAAAATGAAACTTTACATATGACCCCAAAGTATTATTTTAGATTTCTGATTCATTATTACTCATGTATAATTGGTGTTGTCCTCTGATTTCGTAATGCAAGGTGAAGACATAGGCAAACAAAACCAGTTTTGTCTCTTGAAGTGAATTAAAGACAAAGATTATTTTATTTCTATTTCCACTGGACTATCCTACCTGCAGAATAGTTTGCCCAGTGTTGACAATTTTTTCTTCCTGTTCTTAAACGGGTCAAGGCAACATAGTAACTGGACTCATTTTGCAATAAAACAGTCCGAAAAAGTAAAGTAGAATCTCTTCACAAAGCTGTACTGATCTTTGTGGACTGTGGGTGTACTTGACCTTTCTAGATATTTGTAACATCCTCTCATGTCCCTCTGCACAATTAGCACTGAAGCAATTCTAGATCCAGTATGACAAGACGGCAATTAAATAGGATCAAACATTCAAAAAGTAATAGTGCACGTGGATACCATAATAGCCCTCTGTGCTATCTAATAAGTGGTGTCTAAGAAGCAGTGTAGAGAAAATAGGGTAAGAGTCTGAGAAAAAATAGCATGTTCCAACTCTGATATTGCTGCTCTCGTTCTCTGCTTGATACCCTTTCTTTTTGTAAAGTACCAGATAATCAATGCTTCAGGTTAAAAAAAAATGTTAGTTTTAATTATTTTCTCAGCTATTTCAATTACGATCAAACAGGATAGAAGTGAGTTTAATTGCCTTAATGCTATGAGTTTTAGAAGATTAGCTCTAGAATCATCTAAATGTACCTCGTCCCCTTCTTTCTCCTGGCTCCCTGGGAAGAGGGAGTTATCTGCCAGCCTCGCCCAGCAATAAATTAAAGTACCCCCCCCCACTGGCACAAGATTGCTTCCTTGCCACGCTGCTCCAGAAAGAGAGTAAGCAGGTGCAGATATAACCTTCAATTAAGTGTATTATAGAGCACCACCTGTGTGTACCTTAGAGACGATGTTCAGCAATCAGACAGCATGATCCCTTAGCTCAGATTGGACTGCCTACGGTCTTAGAGGGGCAACCTTATCCAAGGAGTGTGTTTACTCACCCTTAGGATTTCTCTCTCCTTTCTACATATCGCAGAAAGTTGAGATTCTACTCACTTCCTCCAATCACCTAAAGCCTCTTCTGAGATATTCAGAATATATCATATTTGGTCTTTCCAGAACATTATCATAATGAAGCCTGAGGTGAAATGAGTCATCCTTTTGTAAAGAAAAGTAAAATAAATCAGGGAGCTGATTTCAAAAATCAAGTGATATGGGGTATTTTGATATATCATGAAAAGATATATATTTTTTCTACCTGGACAAGGTTGTTTTTCAAGAATTTACCAGAGTTTTGATGAACCGATGCTTTATGATGGGAGCATGAGAAGTTCAAAGAACATTTTCAAATCCCTGGTAGTAAGATCTTATCCTACACCTCACTTGCCAAGCATACAATTTAGGTAATCTCTACTTCTGATTCTTGTGCTGTGTTTAAAACCAAACTTTGTGTTGCCTAAACTTCTCCTATCATTTCTAAAGGAAAACTACATTAATTCCTAAATTGGGCAGTGATGGAAAAAGTCTCTTTATCTAATGTATAACTGATAGCACAGTGTAGCAAGGGTCTCAATTTCATTTTGATTATGCACCCCCAACTTCACGCTGTTTCTAAATAAAATGGCAATTCTCCAGAGAAGTGTCATAGCTTAATTGTCACTTTTCTCCTGAACTGTGATAAATATAATGTAATTAATGCAGCAGCAAGAAAAGTGCTGCTCCTCGAGAAGAATTCATAAGTTCCCTTGTGTTGTCCTAGCAACTTTGCAAAGCTGACATAGACTTCTTTCTTTGAAGGAGGAGTAGGTACATGTCAGTTCTGACACACTGGTGTTATCTGTCATCCAATTACCTTGAGCACTGAATAGAATAAAATACTGTTTTCGCGATATGAGTGTGAAAAAAAAAAAGTCCTGCATAGATGATCAAGCAGATGAACTCAGTCCCACTTCAAAGTTCACTGAAACAAACAGAAATAGACTTGTCCACGTCAAATAATTTTAGCTAAAGGAACACATTTCTAAAGGTATCTAGACAGCCAAATCCCTTCACAATCCCCTCAATACACAAGAGAATTAAGTACCAACATACTTCAAAACTTTGGCCTAATTGGTCCCAACAATGGTCCCATTGGTCTCATCACTAATGAGAAAATAAGCATCATGATTATTGACATACTAAAATATGTCTGTGTGTTTCTGAAGACCATATAGCAACCCAGAAAATAAAGTAAAATGTGCAGGGATATTACATACCACTGACTTTGACCATTCCTCCTTCTCTGCTGTGGATTCTTACTGCTGGCCTGCTATGGGTTGTTTGTCTTGGACAACACTATTTACTGATGTGTCCATTTCCTGGCATTCAAAGTACACAGCCCACTATCATCAGAGCATTCTTCTTATGCTGCTGGACACAGGTGGTCA
The DNA here is from genome assembly GCA_013400555.1 of Jacana jacana. NCBI lineage: Eukaryota > Metazoa > Chordata > Aves > Charadriiformes > Jacanidae > Jacana > Jacana jacana. Next base: position 104,225 of record VZTM01013405.1, read on the forward strand.
TTCAGTCCTCTTCCTGCTGGGATGCCTCCAACAAAAGTTTCAGCCAGACAAATTTTGTGTTAACATCAAATGTAGTTTTACACTCTCTCTGTAGTTTCATTTTTCCTTCCCGGATCTGCAAGAGCTCCTGTTCATCTTGCCAGCACATGCTTCAGTCATGCTATTCCCTTGCTTTTCCTAGTATTTTGTTTATTTTAAGGATTTCCCTTTGGTGTTTTCTTTTTTTTTTTCCTTGACAAGGCACCAAATCTCTTGTGCTAGGCAATATCTCCTCCACCTGCATGACAGCTGCAGCTTGAATCCAGTAGTCTCTGGGGATGGCCCGTTCCTCCTCAGTTCCAAGCTGCCTCTCATGCAGCTCTGACAATGCCTCAGAAGGGCTCAGATTTGAATTTCTCCCTTCTGTCTCTTTGGTTTTCAGTCATAAGGTGTTGATTTTCACTGCCCCTTTCTGGTTAAAGTAGATTCAGTTATATTTTCTGCCGGTTCGCAGATGGAAGTTGCTGCTCTTACCAGATGCTCAATCTATCCTCAAATCAAGGACACATGCCCTGAATTTCAATTATATGCAGGTTTATTTGTCTTCAAAGGGGCATGAAAATATGGACAAAAATAACAGTATCATCATCCTCCTGCTCCATGTTTTGTCCTCTTGTTCTTATTGCTGATTTGCTGTAAACTGTATTTAATGTTCTTTAGTTACACAAGACAAGCAATCAAAGTTAGAGGAGGAGATGCTTTGGTTAATCTGGTGTTAAGTAACATGCTAAGTACTAACTAATAGTTCTAATAGTTACGTGGTTCATTTTTTTTTCTTCCATTAAAAACAGTATTAAAATTAAAAAGATTTCATATGACAAATTATTTCTGCAGATAAGTCTTTTTCAATGATAAAATATTGTGATGACATGTTCAAAATCTTTTGCACACATCAATGATGTGCTAAATCTACCCGAGGAGATATCTGCCTCTTCTGTATATTTAAAAAAAAATTCACAAGATTGCTAATTGGTACACATACCTTCAAGAAAGGCAAGTTGGTCAGTCAGCATAATTACAGTTAGTCTAATGTGGGCAAATTCTCAATTAAATCCTGTATCAGTTTCTCAATTAAAAAAAAAAAAGTGCTGGAATTTAGTTACAACCGCTGATGATGATTTTACAGAAAGCAAATCTATTGACAAAGCATTATTTAATTGATGGATGAGGTCACAATTTTCATTAAAAAAGATAACCGTGAGCATATATTTAGGCTTTTATTAGGCATTTGACTTATGCATAAGTGTATGATAATCTGATCTAAAAATTAACACTATACATTATTAATAAAGCACACGTTAAGTGAATTAAAAAATGGCCCACGAAACTCTAGAAATAGACACAAAAGGGAAAACATTGTGGAATCCAAGTAACTTTTAATATGATTCCTCAGGGTGGGCACTGGACTTCAGAATATATAATATTTTAATAAATTATTTTGAAATAAGATTAATGCAATCTTAAAACAATTACAGCTGAGAAAAAAAAGGCGGAATGATAAAGAGCAAAAATAAACGTAGTATAGAATGATCTGAAATAACTCAGCATATGAAACAATTAAGCCCACAAAATGTTTTAATAAAATCACATTCACATTATACATCTAGAAAGAGAAGTGCAAATCATAGCTACAAAATGGAGGGTGCACTGGTAAAGCAATGACTTCAAATGAATCTAGTGTTCAAATGAACAACAAAAGTTGATAAACAGAATTACTTCATCATTAGTCTCTGAGTGCTATGAAGACACGAAAAAGGCTAATTCATTCTTTCAGCATATGAACCTAAGAAAAGTAAGATTTTTACTTCTGTGCTTTTATTGATGGCCCTTAAATGGAAATGCTGCTTCCAGTTCTGGTGTCCATATTTGGAAAATCACGGCACAAAACAAGAGACACAATCATGAAATAATGAAAAAAATTATATTGTCTACCTTCTCAAGAAGAGACCTATGAGGATGCTGAGTCAGAGCAAGATTTGTAATCAAGAGGCAAACCAAGAGGCAGGGGTAGATAGGTCAAGTTGAACAAATTCAAATTGGAAACAAAGCTAAGTTTCAACTGCAGGAGCGATTAAGCACCAAGACCTTCAAATCAAGACAGAATACATCTTTGGAAGAAAGTCACAGACCTTTTACAACCCTTAGTTCTACCAATCTATTAGAGCTTAATGAAGAAGCAATCCAAGGTGACAGGGATCCAGCTTGAAGCTCATTGCCATCTGAAGACTTTTCCCATTGAGCTAAGAACAACAAAAAAGAAAACCTGTGACTTTTATTAAGTTTTTAAATCCTTAAAATAACACCTGAAATTGAAACAGAAGATTCGCTTTCTTCAGCTCAGTCCATTCTCTTCTCTGGTTTGGGGCATTTATTTGCAAAGAGCTTTAAGCAAAGATGACAGTCACGCCACAGCATGAAGGACACACAGCCTCTACTCTGTGCATGCCAGAAATAGAGATATTATGCCAGATTCTCTATTAACTTAAATCATTGTAGGCACATTGTTTTGGCTCAGTCTCACAGGAAAAAATGCAATTCCCAAAATCGGGGGTTTGTCAGACACAATTTTCACACAACCTAGAAGAAACATTAACATATTCCTGAAATAGCTACAAGATGTCGCAAAAAAGATTTTATGATGCTCTTCACATGACTTGGAAAAGGCTTTCCAGGTAAGTAAGTGTGAAAGAAGCAATAAAAAGTTTTAAAATGTACATAGGATTAATTAATTCAAATAATCCAACTCAGTTAATAACTGCTTCCTGCTTCCATAAGGCCCCAATTACGTCAGAAACACCCCACATCTGTTGTTCAATCTGCATAGAATCATAGAATGGTTAGAGTTGGAAGGGACCTTAAAGATCATCAAGCTCCAACCCCACTGCCATGAGCAGGGACACCTCCCACTGGACCACATTGCTCAAAGCCCCATCCAGCCAGCACTTAAACACTTCCAGGGATGAGGCATCCACAGCTTCCCTGGGCAACCTGTTCCAGTGTCTCACCACCCTCACAGTAAAAAATTTCTTTCTAGTACCTAATCTCAGTCTCCCCTCTTCCATTTTATGTTACCCCTCGTCCTATCGCTACATTTCCTGACAGAGTCCCTCTCCAGCTCTCCTGTAGGCTCCCTTCAGATAGTGGAAGGCTGCTATAAGGTCTCTCTGGAGCCTTCTCTTCTCCAGGCTGAACAAGCCCAGATCTCCGAGTCTGTGTTCACAGGAGAGGTGCTTCAGCCCTCTGATCATTTCTGTGGTACTAACAAGATACAGTGTGCCCACCTCTCCCCACAACACCAGGTGCAAGGGTAATAACCCGAAAGGCATAAGCTGATGCCATCCAAATTTCCTAGATCTTCAAAGAGGACAAACAAAGTGCAGTAAGACGTAGTCACATCCATTATCACCCTTGAGGAAATGTTTAACGTGCATGAAAACACAGCTGAGTTGTTTGCCCAGCGTCATTCTAGCCAAAATATCCATTTAAACTAACTGCCCTGGTTTCAAGCCTCTGACCACATCTCCTTTCATATCAAAGAATTCCCCCACTTCTGCCCTGCTTCCACCAATGGCTTTTTAAAGTTCTGTTCCTTCATTTCCAAGAAAATCGGAAGACTATTATAAAGTGAGATCTCTTCTCAGCATCCCAATTTGGGCTACTCAATTGTTGTAGTAGTCTGTTAATTCTAAGGAAGGATTTAATGAGGATCATTATAAAGAGCCCATGAAGGTGAAAATCCAATCTCTCCCTTCAAAAGATAGCATTTCCTAGACATACATATGTTAGGAGGAATCAACCAAAGCTCGCATATCTTCTCACTACAATATAGCTCCAACAGTGTCAGTCTATTAGAAATGAGTCACTGAAAAACCCAAAGAGCAATACGTAGGCTGGGGGAAGAAAAGAACCATGAGAAATTATTAATCATGGTATGAAATCAGCTTAGATGAGGATTCCCGCAAGGAGACTAGAGCAAACCCTTGCCGAGAAAGTCATCCCTCCATTGCAAATGCAGGGTGGAGGTACCCAGTCTTGCTTCCCCGACTGTCGTGAGTTTTGATAAATAACAGACAGCAGCCTCATAGTCACTGCACCAGCACCCTCAGGTGAATTCCAACCACCTCCACAGATTCTAAGAAAATCAGCCTTTCTGAGTAGTCTCTAACCTGTTGCTCACCATCTCCTTCCCAAACTGCAGCAGTACATGCAGAAGTCAGGGAGAAAACTTGCCTACGAATACCAAAGAAAAATGGTATTGAAAATTTCAGCTTTCACCTCATTGTCTATCACAAGGCTCCTGTTCACCAACAGGCCCATTTTTACCTAAACTTCCTTTAGTAGCTAGCACATTTTTGGAATCCATTCTTCAATCTTTAATGTGCCCTGTGAGTTTGCTGCCCTGCTAGTATCAGCTGCAGCTGGGCTTTGTGATTTCTAATTTTGTCCCTAAGTACCCAAGCAATGCTTTTCCGTTTTGTNGTTTGAGTCTGTGCCCGTCCCTCTTGTCTTGTCACTGGGCACCACTGAAAAATGACTGGCCACATCCTCTCAACACCCACCCTTTAAGTATTTATAGGTGTTGATCAGATCTGCCCGCGATCTTCCCCAGACTAAAAAGTTCTAAATCCCTCAGCCTTTCCTCATAACAAAGATGCTCTGGGTCCCTAATCATCTTTGTGGTCCTATGCTATACCCCCTCCAGCAGTTCCCTGNGCTGTTCCAGTGCTTTGCCGTCCTCAAAGTAAAGAAGTTCCTCCTCATGTGTAGATGAAACTTCTTACGTTTGAGTCTGTGCCCGTCCCTCTTGTCTTGTCACTGGGCACCACTGAAAAATGACTGGCCACATCCTCTCAACACCCACCCTTTAAGTATTTATAGGTGTTGATCAGATCTGCCCGCGATCTTCCCCAGACTAAAAAGTTCTAAATCCCTCAGCCTTTCCTCATAACAAAGATGCTCTGGGTCCCTAATCATCTTTGTGGTCCTATGCTATACCCCCTCCAGCAGTTCCCTGTCCTTCCTGAACTGGAGAGGCCAGAACTGGACACAGTACTCCAGATGGGGCCGCACCAGGGCAGAATAGAGGAGCAGGATTACCTGCCCCAACCTGCTGGTCACACTTTTCTTGATGAACCCCAGGATGTCATTAGCCCTCTTGGCCACAAGGGCACATTGCTGGCTCATGGTCATCCTGTTGTCCACCAGGACTCCCAGGTCTTTTTCCTCAGAGATGCTCTCCAGCAGGTCAGCCCCCAGGCTGTACTGGTGCAGATGAAAAAAACAGCCTTTGCTGTGTTTTTAAATAGTCCTTTGAAGTCACCTTTGCACATCACTAAGAGGTTAGCTGCAGGAGCACACAACTTTGCATAGAATTTAAAACAGGAAAAACGATGATTGCCAGACTCATTGAGACTCATGTTCAGTATCCTCCATCTGACAAGGGGTAACAGGAGATGTTTCAAAGACAATCCCATTAAGGGCAACTATAGGACAACACGCTCTTTGAGAAATCAGTTTCCTCCACTCAGATATATAAAGGCTGTCTTATGTCTTGAAGCTTTATGTCCTTTTTTCCTTCTTGAAATCTTTTTTATTTTGATCTCCTCTAATATGTCAGGAGATTTTTTCATTATCTATTACCCTTTTTTGTTCCTATTAAGCTTCGAGCTGCAATGATATCAAGAGACAGTAGGGTCCAGAGGTTAATTGTGCCTTGATTTGAAAAGTACTTCCTTTTTTCCATTCTAACTGTGTTCATTTTTAAATAATGCTAAAATAGATACTGGAAAAAAAAATCTATAGCTCAGTTTAAAATAAAAGTGAAAAAACGAGAGAGCTAAATTATGACACTCAAATAATTCTTTCATGTAAGCCTTGGGGAAAACTTGATGGCACTGAGAAGTTAATGGTATTTGCCACTGTTAAGGTTAGATTAGAAAAAAAAAAATTAAAAAATAACTCTTTTAATCAGCCCCTCAGCTGGTGTGAATCAGCTTAGTTCTTTGGGAGTTTTTGAGCTGATGTGATTTATATCACCTGAATATCATGCCCTTTGATCTTTAAACATCTAATAATTTTTTATTATTATATGGCTCTCCTACGGCCTTCTTTTAATGTATGTACATCCCAGTTAAGTCATGGTGTACAGAACTAGATCTTCTACTCCACCTTCAGTCTCACCTCCTGCTTCCCATGCATCATCTTCCTAATTCTGGGATTTATGAACAGATTTATCCCTTTTTTCCAGCATACACCATCGGTCTCTATTCAGTTTGTCACCCATTATAATATCATCACCCAGTCACTAACTCCCCATGTTGTATTAATAATGCCCCCTCCCTGCCAAAAAACACACATCTTTCCCCAAGTATTTAGCACTTGAACTGGATTTCACCTCACTGATTTCAAATCACTTATGCAATTAATCAGAATAATTTTTAATTATAATTGTGTCTCTCCCTTTCATTCTTCCTCCAGGAACTGCCTCCTGCCAGCCAGGGACTGTCCTTTCTAGCTACAAACTCGTTTCTGCATCAGAATAATTTCAATCAAGGAACGTAACAAGTAGCACAACAATGGCATGTTATACAGCCACCGTGGGACTCGCTATACCAAAGCTCAAAAGAGTTTAAGATTTAGTTTCCTCTTTGATAATAGACATACCACTGCACAGTGCATTTAAAACATACCTATGTAAGTTGGTTTAGTTACATGAACATGTACTAATCCTGCTCCTGTGCTCACACACACAGTGATTCTAACCATCGCGTGAAATAAGCACACATTTAACTGAATTCACCCATTTTTGCTCATCCCTACCTTTAATTATTCATTCTTGTTATTAATACAGTTGTCAAAATTCACATTAGAACCCCTTACTTGCTCCATTTTAGGCACTCATTTACCACCATCCACTCCAAAATGCTCACAGTGTCTTCCATGAGGCCCAGTCTGAAAATGTAATAAGCATAACTTTTATTCCATTATTCACATTTTATAAAAAATTACAGACTAGGATTCTAAAACTAGCACCTTGTGCATATGGACTTTTAATACATTCTTCAGGCCTAATGTGTCCCTAGAGGTTGTACTTCAGCCAGCTAGGAACAAACTTCATTCTACTTTCATCTACATGGGCTTAACTCATGTAGATGAGTTTAAGCATAAAGATCTTGTGCCATTTGTCCCCCTGTACTCAGCACTGGTGAGACCACACCTGGAGTGTTGTGTCCAGTTGTGGGCACCTCAACATAAGAGAGATATCGAGGTGCTGGAGCAAGTGCAGGGAAGGGCAATGAACCTGGTGAAGGGCCTGAAGCATAAATCTTATGAAGAGTGATTGAAGGAGTTGGGATTGTTTAGTTTGAGAAGAGGAGATTGAGGGGAGACCTCATCGGTCTCTACAACTACTTGAAAGGACATTGTAGAGAGGTTGGTGCTGGTCTCTTCTCACTGGGAATCAGCGATAGAACAAGAGGGAATGGCTGCAAGCTGCAGCAGGGTAGGTTTAGGCTGGACATTAGGAAAAATTTCCCCCCAGAAAGAGTGGTCAGTCAGTGGACTCAGCTGCCCGGGGAGGTGGTGGAGTCACCCTCCCTGACTGTGTTTAAGAGTAGATTAGATGTGATGTTGAGGGATACAGTGCAGAGGAGAACTTTGTAGAGTGGAGCTGATGATTGGACTCAATGATCCTAAGGGTCTCTTCCAACCTCAATGATTCTATGATTTGAGATATCATAGGACAGGTGACACATTCACACAAAATATGATAAAGGACATAATGGAGGCTCTATGGACTCCCCTGGATCAGAAGCTGGAGACCTGGTAAGGTACCAGGAGATGAGATGAGACAACAGCATCTGAGATGGCACTTCACATTTAGGCAACTTAATTATTCTTTATATTATGTCATGTAATGTGTCAGTGCTTGCTTATGTAGAAGCCTGGATTCTTGTGAAGGATGCTTCCTTATGGAGGAAGACCATACTGTACTATAGACTCCTCTTTTCTGAAAGAAACAGTTTTATGCCTCCCATCTACATTTGCTTTTGACAGGTAATGAGTCAAAGGAGAATTGTTCAAAGCAGCTTGACTTATGCTAAAAAAAGTCTTAAATTAAAGAACTGAGCACACACGGATCTTATCTCTGCCAGCATGCCTTGCAATTGTTAGGGGAAAATGCTGAAAGGGTTGACACATTCAGTAACAAAAATTTCAATCTATTTTCAGTGTCAGCCAGTCAGCAACCAGAACCACTCCTGTGGACATATACTGTGCAATGTGGGCAGTAATTATTTCTTTCAAAAAGACCCAAGGAATACAAGTGCAATTCTGTTTTTCATCCTCTTTAAAAGCCTTTGGTTGCGCTCACCTACTAGGATCTATCTTATTTCCCTTTCCCTTCAACACCCACTTGGAGAAGGAAACATAACCTATAGGACTTTCTGCCAAGAACGTACAGCTGATTCCCTGTTTTACTCTCCACAGATGTAGACATTGCTATCTGCAAAATGACACAAAGCTTGGCAGAAATTAGTTCCTGTGCAGAGTAGCAAACTCATTCTGACCCTACAGAAGGTCTAACAATGATCCAGAGGGAGGTACTTCAAAGAACTAGCTGGGGCATAACTTGTTTCTTTCACAAGAAACATCAGTCCTCTATTCATCAAAACAATGTGAAGCTGCCAGATTCTGTTCCACCACTGATTAAACATTGACAATCATAATTTGTGGAGGAAACACACTTAAAAAGCCATTTCCCATTAAGTGCATGCATTTAAGAATAGTATTTCCAGCCAAAGCTGATTGCCTGTTGACAAAATTACAAAATATGTCTGGATTTTTCAAAATTAAACCCATAATCTACTGAAGTGCAGAGGTGGAGTGCTGTGATTGATGAGTAATGGCAGCAAAGGAACCTGAACCTGCATCAGGGCTCAATCCTGCATCTAAAAAAATTGAAAGAAAATAGCTCATTGCCTTTGCAGGTTCTTTATTAAAGTGTCCCCTTCTGGACCCAGAGGAGGAAAAAAAAGGTGATTTTCCCTTTTTTGATAACACCAGAATCTGGTTGTAAATGTGTAAATGAAGCATGGGAGCAGCGGGGCTTCCTGTCCAGCTGCAAAGGTACCTTTACCTTCTGGTCAAAGCAATGACCAAAGGGCAGATTCTAACCACGATGAACTGAAGTATGGCTCCATGGACATGTCTCCAGGTTGACACCGATGTAATACAGCAGCACTGGAAATTTCTTTCATGACCATCAAGTGCCATCTATACTGTCTTAAAGCATTTCTTCTTATTATTAAAGTTAGAATCCCTCTAACCAGAAGTCACTCTTTGAATAAACTGCTGTTCATGGCAGCTCCTTCTCCAGTTGCTCAGGAGAGGACTACTGCTTCTTGGTTGGCTGTTCTTACGGTAGACAACATCAACAGCACCCATTTTCTCTCACTCTCATCATCCCATTAATGCTTCCTAATCTCTTTATGACCCTTTCGAAAGCCTTAGCAGCAGTACAATAGGACGCAGTATCATCAAAGAAAGAAACAAATGATGGTAGTATAAACTGAAGGAACTCACTATGTAAATCCAAAGAATAAATATTTTCCGAGGGAAGCATCAATGTTTTAACAGAGGGAGTGTTTCAGTGACTGAGACACCATGCAAATCAGCTTTGCAAGCTCTGTATCACATGCAAATTGATGCTAAATATCTGGTGGCAAAGAGTAAGAAGGATGACAAGTTCTCCTGTGCAGTGCGTTGAGCTACCGGTAATTACATGCCTGAGACACACTTCAAGGAGGTAGCTTTGGCTGCGCTCAGCTCTTTCTTGCAGAATATCTGTAAGCAAAGCGGCATGTCTGTTAGTTCTACTGAGACACCAGGAGTTCGGTACTTAGCTGCTCAGTTTTATACCACTGCTTTGAGGGCATGAAGTTCATAAATGTCTTTAAATCCTTTTTGTACTGCGATGGCTATTTTACCTCAAAAAGTTGACTAAGTGAAAAAAAAAAAAAAGAAAGAAAGAAAAAAAGGAGGAGTTCACAAAGGTTGTACCATAAAGACACTTCTTTGTTTAAGGACTCCTAGGAGACATGAATTTGTATCTCTGTGTGGCATTTTCCTGGTTCTGACCGCTTCGGGTACAGAGATTCCAAGAAGCCTTTGAAAAGGAGAGATTGTGACATCTCTCTCTATTTATCAGGAGGTATCAGGACAATTCAGGGCCTTTAACTCACCAAAAGAGGAAAGTTGGCATAAACTGCCCTTCTTTTCTTATCTACTGCAAGACTAGAACACTGCAGGCATTTTTAGAAAAGAAAGTAATGTTTCAGAGGAAAAAAAAAAAGGTGCTCCATTACTTAAACACCCAACTTCTTAGTAATAATTTGCATTTCAGCTTGCCAAGAAATGACTTGAAATAATCTAGTCTCTTTTATCTAATCAGGGCAATTATCAAAATAACACCACTTACTGGTAATATACTTCAGCTACTTCACTTTGACAGTTATATATTTATGCAGACGGAAGATCCTAGAAAGAAGTAAAGGCACGTTATCTTTTCAAGGGAAAAAATACAGGAATACTCTGGAAGAACGATGCAGGAACCCACAACGTCTAACGGAAGGCAAAGCAGGCACCAGCCCACAGTCCCCAGCGCTGGAGAAGCAGCTCCAGGACTCGCTGAACCCGGGGACAGGCAGCGGCTGCTCGGAGTTGGCTCCGCAGCTTTTTCGCTTTCCCCACCTGCTGGCCGTGCGGGAGAGCTGCTGGAACTGCCAAGTACTCAAGTCTCAACTGATTCTGCCTTCACATCGAGGTACTTCCACAGGTCGTTAATGAAGTTTATCTGCATTTTTTACTGTTAAAAGTGAGATCAGCACCTGTGATGAGATGCTCCAGTAAAAGAACAATGGAAGAAGGGGCAAAAATGTCTTATCGTTTAAAGCTTTTTAAAGAACAGAGGACATTCCCTGTCTGCTTAAATTCCAGGTACACAGAAGAACACAACTGCTGGGCTAACCCCAATGTAAAAGGTCAATACTCATATTCAGAGCATTATCAGGTCATTGCTAACAGGTGATGTGTTCACTATGGGGTTTGTGTCTCCCAAACCATCTGTCAAAACAAACATTAAATAAAATAGAAGACAAAAAAAAAAAAGACAAGACCAAAATTATTATGCCCATACTATTCCATAGAATAACAGAAATAAGGATAGGAATGCATGTACTGGATGGATTTCCTCATGATGCTCCAAAGGCCAGTGAAGATACCAGGGTGATGCAGAGTGAAAGCCCTGTCCTTGGGAAGGCTACACCTGCAAAGAACACAAAGCAAGCACGAGGTACTGGCAAAAGACAGCCAACTTGAAAACTCTCTGCTTGCTCAGTATTTTGTACCTGCAAAAGAGAAAACAAATTCCCCTTCCTCTCTCAGTTCCATGGATCTAAAAACTACTAATGTAAAGCCAACAACTCCTGAAGGGGGCCTACAGGAAGGCTGGGGAGGGTCTGTTTGCAAAGGCTGGCAGTGACAGGACAAGGGGCCATGGCTTCAAGCTAGACAAAAGCAGATTGAGATTGGATATTAGGAACTGGTTCTTTACTCTGAGGGTGCTGGACCACTGGAACAGGTTGCCCTGGGAGGTGATTGAGACCCTTTCCCTGGAGATCTCCAAAGGGAGCCTCAACAAGGCCCTGAGCCACTTGGTCTAGTTGGGGGGTGTCCCTGCTGACTGCAGGGAGGTCGGACTAGATGACCCTAGAGGTCCCTTCTGGCCTGGACCATTCTATGATTCTATGATACGACAAGCATATCACACTTGGTCTTGGCCCTGTGCCACTTGGTCTAGTTGGGGGGTGTCCCTGCTGACTGCAGGGAGGTTGGACTAGATGACCCTAGAGGTTGCTTCTGTTCTGGACCATTCTATGATTAATCCAAAGCAAAAAAGCTCTCATTTCACAGCTGTTGTACCCCTGTGCAGACCCCACTCACGATAGCCGTTAGCAGCGAGGACACTTTCCTTGTTGCTACTATGGCGAAGCAATCACAGGGATTCAAAATTCAGGGCAGGCTTTCAGGAGAAGGTTGTTTGGATGTTGTGTGCAGTGCCCGGCTGTCAGACCGCAGGACCGCCTGGCAGTCAGTGTGAATGACAGAGTTTTGGCAGCCCGGCAGGCGCTTTCGGCTTCAGCATCCAAGACCTGTCCCTCGGTGGCCGCAGCACGACATACCTGGAATGGGCTGGCATCACAGCTTTGTGGGAAGCACGGGGTGGCTCCGCTCACCGAGGAACTACTGCAGGTGCATCCACCCATCTCTGAAGAAAAATTTGGCCCCGATGCCCCTGCCACGAAAGAGTAAGAAGCTACAGCTATCCAGAGCTGTTGAAAGCTGGTGTAATAAAATTGTAGAGGGAAGAGAGGGGCTGGGGTGCAATTGCTGAGCAGGTCTCATCTAGTAGCATCCCCTTAGAAGTGGCATAAAGCAGCGCTTATAAACTGGTAAATGAGCATTAAAGCTGTTAGGAATTTCTACCTGGTACGTATGAACATGAAGTTATAAAACAAATGAATGGTATAAAGCCAGCAGGACCAAATCACAGAACCACAGAATCTTCACAGCTGGAAGGCACCTCGGAGATGAAAGTCCAGCCATAAACAAAAAAACAAAAAAACAAAACAAAAAAACCCACACTCAAAATAACCCCACCACAACAGCAACCACCACACCCAACAATCTCAAGCACTACAGCATGCCCTGAAGTGCCACGTCTACACATTTTTTAAATGCCTCCAGGGTTGGTGACTCCCCAGCCTCCCTGGGCAGGCCGTTCCAATGCCTGACCACCCTCTCAGTAAAGTAATTCTTCCTTATATCAAATCCAAACTTCCCTCTGCTGCAACTTCAGAGCGTTTCCTCTGGTCCTGTGGTTATTCACGTGGGAGAAGAGGCCAACACGCACCTCTCTACAACCTCCTTTCAGACAATGAGGTCTCCCCTCAGCAAATAACAGTGTTCACTAAAAATTACTTGCAACATGCAATGTCCAGTCCTGAGACCATTGCCACGTACATACAGTGCTGCTGCAACAGGCTTCTGAAAGGGGAAACACTGCAACAGCAGAAAAAGGAGACTGTGAAAGGGAAGTCCTCACAGTAACATGACCGCATTGCATTCTGGGTGAATTCCCAATTAATTGCAATATTTGTATGAGAATCCGGCTTTTGATTGTTCAAAGAGCAGTAACTGGCAACAACAAAACATAATGTCTGACTTCAGCAGATGCCAAATCATAGAATCATAGAAACACAAGGTTGGAAAGGACTTACAAGATCATCTTAGTCCAACCCTCCTCCTATCACCAACACTACCCACTCAGCTACTAAATCATGTCTTGTAGCACCTCACCCAGACGCTTCTTGAACACCACCAGGGACGGTGACTCCACCACCTCCCTGGGCAGGCCATCCCAGTGCCTGACCACTCTTGGGGAGACAAAGGTTTTCCTGACATCTCATCTAAATTTCCCCTGGTGCAACTTGTGGCCATTCCCTCGAGTCCCAGATGCACCAACGTTTAGACACTTTAGTGGACATGTGCCCCAGTATTTGTTTCAGCTGTCACTCGGTACTACTGTTACAGATCTTATTTTTCACCTGGGTTGATTCTGAAATGATTGCCATCACAATGCCCTAAGCAAAGCTATTGATTGCTCACTCTTGTCTACTTCATATTGCTAAAGCTAGATTCCAGCTCATAACAACATGCTGAGATCACTGAAGACAGAGTTAGTTATCACTTAAAAACCTGAATCTGAACAAACAAGCCCCCAAACCCTTACAAAGCAGCCTAATTCTATTACAAAGCATACCTAGAGACCTACATCTGCTGTCAGACAAGCTGTAAGACTTCCTCTAGGAATTGATTCAAATCTGGACTAATAATTTGTAACACGAAGTAGTAACCGTAATATCATAAACAAACAATCCAAATGAGACACAGAGAACATTTCCCTGGTTTGAAACGCGCTAGAAAATAGACTGCTCTGAAACTATATATTCCCTAAGTAAAAATATATCCTTCAGTTGGCTTGGGTTGGATTTTGGTTTTTTTTTTTTCACTTTTAGGAGTCAGATGAAAAACTAAAATTCAGTCATAGAATAATAGAACCATTTAGGTTGGAAGAGACCCTTAGGATCATCAATTTCAACCATCAGCCCTACTCTACAAAGTTCTCCCTACACCATATCCCCCAACACCACATCCAATCTACTCTTAAACACAGTCAGGGATGGTGACTCCACCACCTCCCTGGGCAGCTGAGTCCACTGACTGACCACTCCTTCTGCGAAGAATTTTTTCCTAATGTCCAGCCTAAGCCTCCCCTGCTGCAGCTTGCAGCCATTCCCTCTTGTCCTGTCGCTAATTCCCTGTGAGAAAAGACCAGCAGTCCTTTAACTGAGGTTTAAGGGAGAACATAAATTCGGATCCTTTTGTTCTTTATTTAGGATACCTACCTGCAGACTTACTGAAACTACTTCATCTACAGATAGAAACACAAAATCCCTAGGTCCCAGCATTTCCCATTGCAATCTGACAACTTCATTTCTTCACCTTACAAGGCACCCCCAACAGCAACCATTTCCCCCTCTAAAAAACAAGCTTCAAATAAAGCCAAATTAACTAATGGGTACCAATGCTAATAAACCAAGGAGTAAAATGCCAGCATTACCTGTTTGACTTCTTTGTGGAGCAAGAGTTTTATCAAAAATTAAACTGATTCTTACTCTGTATTGTACTCCATCCATTGCCAAAACTGAATATTGTATTAGTGCCATTTTAAGACTGTGGATCACAGAGCAGGCAGCAAGATACAGAATTTAGAGCTATTTTACGCCTTTGGCAGTTACCTTCATGTTCAAATGCAGCATTATGTAAGGCTGGCATTTGGATGCAAAAAACGTTCTCTTACCACCTCTCCAAACCATAAATCCTCCTGGAAAATTTGGAACAAACCAGCTTAATTTTCAGGGTTTAAAAATGCTGCATTGTGTCCATTTGATCTGACTGAGGATCATGACGAGTGTTCTAGGAAATTAAGTTTTCAAACTGTTCCACTTACACAGATGCAAGTTACACATGCCACGATCGAATCTAAAAGTAGACACATATTTTACTATGCCTTTTGCATGTTAATAAACAAATTAAAAATACAGAAGAACTTGTAAACCAACTGGAAAATAAGATACACAGGAATGAGAAAAAATCCTCCATATTGTACAGATCGTCATGGGCTAGATAGTCCCGAAGTCAATCACACATTCAGTTATGTACAGAAACTTAAACTGAAGTGGCTGCATTTTATTACTGTATATGTTTTTTCTTTTTCATAATCTGAGACTGCCTTAGTTCCCCAGTCCCATGAGCATATGGGCAAGATTCAGAAGGCAAAGAACAACCATCAGGATGATGAAGGAAAAACCAACAGAGACGTGTTTTAAATGCTTCAGCTGAAAGGCGGCGTTTCACTTCAGGCTTAGTTTTCCTTGATGGTTCCTCTTTTCTCCAGTCACGAATATGAACTCTCCCATTGAGAACTAAGATTTAAAAACAAACAAAAATGCAGCTGTTAATAGACAGCCATGGGAATTGTACTGGAAAAGATGCATAGTGACATTCTGTGAATAAAATATACATTCTACAAATGGATCACTCAGGCAGAACCAAATGTGCCATTTGTACAGAAATAGAAAGAAGCACACATCAAACCGAGACACGGTGTAAAGAAGAATTGATTGATCTCCCTGTGAGATCTTTTACTGTGTTGCTGAATAGTTTGGGGCACCTTTGTATCATCTTTGCAGAGGCTCCTTTGTTTGTTTGTTTCTTTGTTTGTTTTCAATACAGCAGTTAGGATCACGTAGACTACAATCCTGTGAATTTAGATTGCAAGTCCTGAAACAGGAGTTTCAAGAACTGCAATTCTTCCCATGTTCAAAACTTTATTACTCTGCATTTGAAATAAGATTACCAGCACAAAATCTAGTTAAGAGGTTTCTAGTACTTTCCCTACACAGAAATGCTCTTGTGAAATGGTTCACTGACCCAAAAATACACTGCACCAAGGAGACAAGACTAATCCTTCATATGAATCGACAGTGAACTATAATCGGTTAATAAAGATTCGTTTGGTTTTTTAAAGATTTATTTGCTGCATTAGGACCATGAAGTGCAGACACAGATTTGTGAACCTCTGTCATTTCCTTAAATGTGTAAACAAGAGAATAAAGGGAAGTTTGTAAGAGAGAAAGAAAAAAAGACATAGATTAAAAACAGCGGTGTAAATGATGGAAGAATCTGCCCCTTCTAAGCTGCCATGCTCTATTTTCAGATTCTGCTTCAGCCATACCTTCTGTATCACACACTTGTAGCTTGGAATAGTTAACTGATACCATTCTGCATTCTGATAATCATTATTCAAAAAGGCAACGAGGCCCATGGAAGTTTAGTATCATCCACTCCAGCCTGGATGAATTCATCCCTCCTGGATTCCTTGTGATACACAAACAGATCTGAACTCATACAATCCGGAAGTGGGTTCGGCAGAGCTTCACTCTTCAAAAGGTGAAGAAAAATGAGCAGATACATTTCCCTCCCACCCCCCAAGAAAATCAGTCCTGTATTGGACAAGATGCCTGATCAAAAGAAACTGCCACAGTTCAGTTACTCTAAGCCCCTTCTTTGGTGGGGGGCAATGTGTGTGCATCCATCTGTTTTCCATGTCTTAAACATGACAGAGGATCTGCAGCCATGTTCTTCTCGGTCCTCTTTGGCATAAGCAACGTGCTTCCAGACCACTCACTGATCAAAGTCCTTCTTACGGTGAGGTGCTACTGAACCAAACAGTCTCTACTAAAGACCCAGGGACCTTCCATGTGATGTAAATTATTGATAAAGATCTTGCCTTAATCCTAGTCTTTCTTCAAAGGTTATATGCAGACAGCATCCATGCCAAATAAAAATCCTCATTCTATGCAACAGGTTGTAAATCCATTCCACCAATCCCTCATGAAAGGGAATCAAATTCAGACACATGATGAATGCAGCGTGACCAACTACTTCCAACCCATGGTAATTCAGAAGGATTTCAGCATGGCTTCACACCCTACCATTGCCAAGTGCACAGAAATCCTTAGTGAATGAAATCCTTGGCTAAATTAGTCAGTGGCTGCCACTGGGTTACATGCTCAGGATGACTTGCCGTGAATTAGTTTATCAATACTCTATAGCTGCTGTGGTACTGTTGGGACACAGGGACACACTTCCAAATTTGACACAGCCTTAAATACTGATAAAACCTTGAACATCTTGTATCGACTGCAAAGCTAGACTGAGCTTTTGTAAAACTCCACACTGACAAAAAAAGGAAAAAAAAGAAATCAACCAAATAAAACCCACCACATCACTACAACAGGAAAAAAAAAGCCCACCAATCAGCTATCAATAAACCCAGCCAGCCACAGAAACTTGCTACTGAGTTCTTTCTGCCATGCTTCCACAGGCTCTATGAACACATCAACCCTCACAGCTACGGGTTCTTACAGAGACTAGTTTTATTCACACTGTGGGGCTTGGCAAGGCCAGACTAACTCTCAGTTAAATGCTCTGATGCACTTGCTCTGCATGTAGCAGCCTAAAATCACCACTACAGGAAAACCAAAAATTCTTAAAGTCAAACAATAACATTAAATTAGCCACTTTAGTTAAAGGATTGTCTTTTCAGATACAGTCAGTGCAGAACAACTCCTTGCTAACAGATGCCTTACCAACTTCATTCAAATGAGTTTTTACTAACAGTATCTTGGTGCAATGTGCACATGAAGATTACTCAGTTTTCCACAAAGGTATAGAAAGTAGTTAAAAAACCCCATGACCATAGTAATTCTTCAGTTAAGTTGAATAGTTTATAGAGATTAAATGGATGGTCAAAGAAAAACAAAACAAAACAAAACCCCAACCCCCTTCTATACCTTCAAATACTTGATGATTGTTCTTGAGTAGTGTCTGCAGGCCTCCATATTCACTCTTTAGCCTTTGTAAAGTCTCTTTATTTAGGTGTTCTGCTACTTCTTTCAAGGAAAGGCTTTCTGCAATAAGTAATGGTGTAGCATTAAAAACGTATATATGTAAAATCCTAAGAAAATTATATACAAATTAATAGTGACAAGCTGAATCTATAACTTTGTACACCCAGTATCATGCATGATATGTATGTTATGTGAATATTGTCTGTAAAACAGCAGCTTTTGTTCTACGGGACTTAAGTGAAAATTTCCACAGCAAGACACAAGCTTCTTTTGCAGTAGCATATAACCCTCATTGCCATAAGCACTGTTTAGATTGCTTGTATTTAGAGAAGAGAGAATGACTCAAAGGATCTCCCGTAACAGTAACATATGACAAACTACACTGAATAAATAATAATGGATGGAGGGAAATGAAAAGATGGCAATAGTGGGCACTAACTGAATGCTTGTAAAATTAACAGCAACTTCTGTTCTTTTTCTTCCTAAGACTAAACTAAAACATTCCTGATCACGTCATAACCAAATGGCACTTCCAAGCATGTCTTACAGAATTCTAACTAGTTATTATGGGACTATCCAAAAAGAAACTTAATGTAATACTCCCCAAACAGATATGGTCTTCTGTTTTGGCACACAGAGAGGAGTTCTGGGTTTGTTTTATTTTGGTGGGTTTTTTTCAAGCAAAAACTGATTCTGTCCTAATTTTTAAGTGTAGATGAAAAGAAAACCCTAACCAATTTCAAAATATTCTTATATGTTGTATTAGATCCCAGAGTGCAATAAAACACAGCAGAAATAAAGGTCTTTGATTGCTATTGCACTCTTCTTGGAATATTGTAAAAATCTATTTCACTTACTAAACATAGAAACATGTAAATTCATTGGGAAAGACAACCTCTACCAGCAAGAGATAATGCAGAGAAAAAAGGGGTAAACAATTGTAAACAATCTTACCTCCTTGGTTCCAGGTATTTGTAATTTCACCATTCATATCAGAACTTGATTTTTGAGGGGTTGCATTTAAGAGCAAGTTTGCC
>VZTM01013405.1:123481-134060 GCA_013400555.1 Jacana jacana
TCTACTTTTTCTCTGGGTTGAAATCCAGGCATCCAAAATGTACCAGCGGTCTCAGTCTCACTTTCAGGAAGTTCTGAACCTGCTTCTTTGCCCAGATCAAAGTCATCCTTCTGATTAAGTCCAACTCTTGTGTCACGTGTGACCACAGCACAGGTCTGACGATTATTAATATACTGGGTTATCCGTTTGTCAATCAGACCACGTTCTGTAGGTGGGTAGGTCCTATTTTTTCCAATAAGGCACACCTGTTTTAGCAGAAATGGGTAAATCACTATTTGTATAGAGCCCCTCAACCTGCACACGCCNCATGTCTTTAGGATCATACCTATGACATGAAAAGCAGATTACTCAAGGAAACAATGAGTATTTTTAGTCTCTTCAGCACATATTGTCTCAAGTAGTGCAACTGAGTATAGTCGGATCTTACAACAATAATGAATAAACAATGCTAATGAACACACATCCATATGCTTCAGACAGCGAGCAGCTTGAAAAACAAAGTGACAAAAACTCTACACAGTCCAAAATTACCCTTTTTGTTGATGGAATTCTAAGGCAATCTTCTTCCACATGAAAGCCACATACAAATCCCACTTGGGCAACAAAATCGAGATACTCTCTGTACTGAGTTTTCTTGCTTTGTCGTCGGCTGTATTTTCCATGGAAATCAAAGAAGCAACATGGCAGCACAAAGTAGCAGCATGAATAGGAAGACCTACAAGAAGGACAACAAACTGCTGAATGGAAAGTCATTTCAGAATTTAAGAGATAACCCATCACATCCAAACAATAATGGCAATTTTTATTAACTGACGGGAGCTTCACAAAATAATACTTATATGTTCCTTTTTCAGTAGATCTATTAGCATAATCAAAAAATACTGTTTGACAAAGTATTTGCTATGGCAAATTACTGTGCCAACTTGCTTTGCAGAACTAAATCTCTAGATATTAAATTATTGCAGCTGGTTGCGAGGAGCACAACGGTTCAAGGAACAGCAGAGCTAACAGCAATTTTATTTACAAAAAAACCAAACCAACACAAAACCCCAACCCTCAAACAACAGATTCACACCTAAAGAATAAACAGCAATTCTGGTTTCTAAGCTTCAAAAGCAAAATGCTGTCCTCAATTTTTATGAGAAAGTAAACACTGCATCTCTGCTTCTCCACAGGAAGAGAAATGTTTTGTAAAAATAATCAATTGGCATCAAAAGCAGCAAGTCCAGCAGGTGTGGCTGCAAAAGTGACAGTTTTCAGCAAGCATGCACAGGTAATTATGTCTTGGGCTTTTATCCCTTGCCTCCCACCCCCCTCCCTCCACAAATACCTAGCTGCAATTACAGGTATCCACGGTGTTAATTCATCTGAATGGTTTCCTATGAGCCAGTCAGTGTCTGGAAAGAGATGGCTGTCACCTGGCATGACTGTAGATTCCTGAAAAAACAAACAATACTTTAAGTGAATGTTATTACAGGTTTCTGCTTTTGTTAACAAAGCACTAAGCAACAATATAAAATCATACAAGCTGACAAATATAAGGTGAATGAGGACACACATATCAACAATGTTTTCCTCAACCTGAACTTTTGCCTGGCAGTAATTTTTTTACAGCTACAGAGAACCAATTTAGCAGCAGTTAACCACAAAATATTGGTCAAAGAGGGGAATAACAATTCTGATTAAAATATCTGGCACCCTAAATGTTCCTAAACAAATACACATAGGATTTAATGATTTCTTGCCATTCTCCTGTCACATGTATGCCTGGACTCAACTTTTCAGAAAGCCACTTAATTTGCTATGTCTTAAGAGTCCTAGGATTTGCACAGCAATTAATCAGAGCACAGCTTCACTACTATCTTCTTTACCAGACTCTTCCCAAATGAAATTCTAATATATAGGCCACCCCTCATCATCATTCACATATAACAAACCTAACCCAGCCTAACACTCTCCTTCTTGTCTATTGTTGCCATTACATCCCTTTCCAAGCTAAGCCAAGACGACTTTATGATACGTGCAAAAATCAGGAGCAAAAATAAGAAACAATCAGCTAGAGAAAGACATTTGGTGGCCTTTAGTAGAGCATTTTGCGTTGTGGAAATTCAGGATACATGGATTGAGACCTCTGTGCTGACAATACTGATTCACAGAGTAGTTACTAGTCTCAAGAATAACTTACCCTGATATTCTTAAAAAAAAAACCCAGCAACAAAAAATCCAAAACAACAACAAAAACCCAACACCAACCACCAAACAGGATGAATTCTTCATACAGGTTAAATTTTGAAAGTTCTGGAGTGCCTCTAATGTTTCCTCTTTCTCATGCACACATTTTCTTACCTTGAACTATGTTCAGCAAAGAAGTACTTAAAGTTATGTTGATACTCTAAAAACATGTATGAATCTCAAAATAATTACTGGACATATTTGAAAAAAGTTTTAAGTTTGGATTTCTGCAGACCTTTAGGAAAAGCCCTGAAAATGATGCCCATACTCTATATAAAATATGCATGGTTTATGAGGTCAAAATTCACATGCATATGCAAAATAGCATCTGTGTAGGAGCTAAGAAAAATAAACAATGCTTACCAGGGAATCTCTGCACTCATACCTCTGTCAACGCCCCTCATGACAACACTGTTAAGGTGTTTTAGCTATCAGTACACTGTATCATTGTTCACTTTAGATACCGTATCTCTGACCATTTTTAGTTATATTCTAGAGAAATGCATATACATTTGTAAGAAATTTCTGTTGGCAGGTTAGCAGATCTTAAATGAAGTGTTTGATAAGTGTTTTCTTATGGCTGTTTAACCAAGTTACTCCTACATTACATTTCAGCTTTGATCATTTGGTTTGGGTATAGCATGAGTGCCATCAGTGCCATACTCCCTATTTTGACAGTCACCCATAATCACATTTGTATTCACCATGCCTGACAGCAGTTTGGCTTCGCAGAGTACCACCTGCTTCATTTATTTATATTGTTAGTATTGGCACAGAATGTCACAGATGGCAATATGCATTCTGCAACTCATGCTTTAAGTAAAGATCAAAACAAAATTAGCTTTGAGGGTAACAAAAGGCTGTGAGCAGGTGCTTTCTCCTGTAGGCACAGGAGCCTTGCAAAATCATTTCACCTTTCCTCTTCGTTATATAACTCCTTCCCACATAAATTTGTCCTTTCCTTACATACATATTTTGGATATTTTTGTTTCTGTATGGCTTTTTCAAGTGTTCCATGTGAATTTTTTTATTCTTTTAAAAAAGACAAATAAACCACTTTTCTTTTTTCTGTTTTCTTCCCTCATGCTGCAGAGAGGGACAGCTAATGTACAAAATTCTAAGATTTCCATAATACAGAAAAAGAGGCAGGAAAAGGAATATATATCGTGAAAGAAAACATAAAATGCTGCTTGGTATGATCAGAAGTGACAATACAATACAACAGAAAGGAAGGAGCACCACAGTTTGATGTTTCAAATTGTTTCTTCACAGAATCACAGAATATCAGGGATTGGAAGGGACCTTGAAAGATCATCTAGTCCAATCCCCCTGCCGGAGCAGGAACACCTAGATCAGGTCACGCAGGAATGCATCCAGGCGAGTTTTGAATGTCTCCAGAGAAGGAGACTCCACAACCTTCCTGGGCAGCCCCTTCCAGTGTTCAGTCACTCTCACTGGGAAGTTTTTCCTCATATTTAACTGTAATCTCCTGTGTTCCATCTTGCATCCATTACCCCTTGTCCTATCATTGGAAGTTTCTGAGAAGAGCCTGGCTCCATCCTCCTGACACTCACCCTTTACATATTTATAAACATTAATGAGGTCACCCCTCAGCCTCCTCTTCTCCAAGGTAGAGACCCAACTCCCTCAGCCTTTCCTCGTATGGGAGATGCTCCACTCCCTTAATCATCTTGGTAGCCCTGCCCTGGACTCTCTCCAGCAGTTCTCTGTCCTTCTTGAACTGAGGGGCCCAGAACTGGACACAATATTCCAGATGGAGTCTCACCAGGGTAGAGTAGAGGAGGAGGAGAACCTCTCTTGATCTACTAACCACCCCCCTTCTAATACACCCCAGGATGCCACTGGCCTTCTTGGCCATAAGGGCACAGTGCTGGCTCATGGTCATCCTGCTGCCCACCAGGACCCACAGGTCCCTTTCCCCTACGCTGCTCTCCAACAGGTCATTTCCCAACCTATACTGGTACCTGGGGTTGTTCTTGCCCAGATGCAAGACTCTACACTTGTCCTTGTTATATTTCATTAAATTTCTTCCCGCCCAACTCTCCAGCCCGTCCAGGTCCCGCTGAATGAAGCTTTTCAGCTGGTTACAGACTGGAGCAAAGGAATCTGGCAGTTTTGGTAACTGCACCCAAAATGGCAGGGTGGCAAAGAGAAGGCTGCACAAGACTCTGGAAGCTCCACATCCCATCTGTGAAAACAGCTGCTCTTTTGTTGATTTCATGTAACCTGTTAGTTAATGTAAAATATCTTTGAATGCTATTAAACAAAACTACTACAGAATAACTATAGGCGGAAAATTCTTTTAATATATTGGAAGCTGATAATTTTTGAGAGAGCAGAGTAAGAAATTTTAGGAATCTAGAGAACAAGAAATCAGGAACACCTCAATTCCAAAGTGCAACTGTTGCTCAGTACCACACTTTAACAAGTATCAGATGGAGTTAAAAGTGTCTGTTCCTATGCTCGAATCGTTCCTGTTCTCATAAAAATGCTAATGGGGAACTTGAAATATAATCCCTCTTTCAGATTAATTTTCCTGTTCTTTTTTTTTTTTAAGGCTGTTACTGCAATTACTTACCACAAAGTCAGTGCTGCAGAGGACTGGCTCCTTTGAGGTTCAGCAACAATTCTGTCCCCAAAACAGCACATAGCACTTGAAGGTCAGAATCACTTTCAAGAATAAACTACTCACAAATTTGGATACTTATATCTTTTCTGAGGTACAGTGGTGCAAACAAAGCTGCTTAACGCTGATCTTCCTGCCAAATCAAAGATTGTTTTATGCTGTGCCTGTCAGTACATAAAGTGGGAAATGATGCTAGCCATGTCAGCTAAAAAAATAAGGTACAAATATGCAAGGGTACGATACAGTGTTGCTCCAGTAATACCCATTACAACTTTCTTTATGAGTCCCACAGGACATACAGGTGGCATCATACCAAACCCATAGATCACTTCAGACAACAGACCCATAAACTGGTATGTTTGATTACATTTGCATCAACACAACCAGAAGCAACAAAGGAATCAGTGAAGTTACAAATGATTAATATCAACATACATTTGCATAATACCTCTAAATGAGTTCCTGGTCCATACATGTCCCATATTTTTCTTCTCCTCACATCAATCCCTCTACCAGAATGCTGAAATATTTAAACAACAAGAAAGTATAATTTTTAAGAACTACTTTCAGCAGAAGTTGTCAAACAGGCTCACTAAACGTACATATTAATGCCAATTATACAATTCATACTAAAATACAGACACATGATGAAACACAGCTTCATCATTTCAGGCAGAAGCTGAACACTCTTAATCCCTTCTTTCCCTTCTAGATATAAAGGAAAAGACTAGGGAACCGTATGAAAAGATCTGGTTTGAAACTTTACCCCAGGCACACCTTATAAGACTGCCCTTGAAAATCTGGATCTCTACAAAAGTAAAAGCAGAGTATTATTTTTTGTTTGTTTTTAAAGTATCAAAACCTTTCATAAGACAAGTATTAATCCAATAGCCTGGTGGAGTCCAAACTGGGAATAAGAAATAGGACTGAAACCTAAAGCGAGAAATAAAGAATGCATAATTAATAGCACTTAAACTTCAAGAACCTGCAGAACTAACTAAAAACGTCTCAAAATTCTCACTTTTTTTATTTTTTGAGAGTCAACAATGTTTGTCAGTTCTACAGCAGTGATGCCCTAACGATGTACAAGAAAAAAATGTCTACAGGGAAAACAGTATCTTCTATTTGACCAAATTTTTCTGGTTACACAAGAGCACTTGTTTTACCAGAACTTAAGACATTTTTACCCTGCCCCCCCCCCAATGACATTTATTGATCTAATAGGGGATATTAATTGCCTCTACAAATTTTACTATTTTCTCCCAACACTGGAAAATACGATTTGCTGAAACAGACAGACCTAACTTCACTGGCTTTTGTTTAATCTCACTGAATTTTTTTGTTGCTGTTTCAGAAACTGTGCCTCAAGAAACCGAATTTTTTGCTTGTTGCCACATTTTCACTTTCGAAAGCACAGCATGTAAAGGCATTTTCACAATTAACAAATCCCAGAATGGACTGTTCTTAAAGATACGGAAAAACATCTTCAGGACACAACCAGTAAAATTCAACTTCAATAAAACTAAGTGTTGTAAACCTTCTCTTGTGAAAGACAATCTCTGTGTTAAGATTCCTCATTCCTTTTTGCTTTGTCCACAGAGAAACTAAATTACAGCAATACTGTTTCTCTTCCCTCTTCTTACCTCAGAAAAAATAGCCTTGAATTGAAATGAATTGCACTAACAAAACCAGGTGAATAAGTGAAAGGTTTCTAAAGCTTTGCTAGAATTTTTTCCTGGTAACTAGAGTGATAAAATCGTATTTTAGCAACGGGAATTAACTGAATTTTGGCTGTTTGCATACCAGATAAAAGGAAAGCATAACACCAATGTTGACTGTCTCTATTTTTTAATTATTATTTTCAAAAATAGCACTATTTACCCCTTCATTATTTAGAATATGAACCAGTAGACCATTTCCACATCCAAGATCTACAAATGACTGTTTCTTGGTCAACGCTTTTTCCTTTCTCTCATCTTCCCAAAGAATCTAAGACAAAAAAGGAAAACATTTTAGACTTCTGCTCTCAAGTTTTCCTGTAAGAAAGCAGCAAATGTTATTGGAAATTAGTGGAGAAAGCTGGGAGAGGATGCAGATGTGACAGAAGACATCCCCTTGTACTCACAGGAAAAATAACTTGAGAGGAGGGAAAAAAATTATCCTAAATACTAAAACTGCTTAGGGAGAGAGGCAGTAATTATGCTGCAAAGTATCAGCCATTTTCTAAATGCTAAGCACATCCTCCACTCCCTTCTGAGTCACCAGGAGTCGAAATTAATCAAGGCTATACAACCCTGGACCAGAGTAAGCATAAATGTAGCATAAGTTGCTAAAGCAAAGGGTGCAAGGGATAACCACAGCAAGCAAGGGAAGTAGCAAGTAAATTTCAACAATGTCTCAGTAACACCACAGACATTTTTATACCCACTCTATTAAAGAAAAAATTGGTGGCAGAGCCAGAAATAAAAATGTTCTTTGCAATCCGTTGGTTATACACTGGTACCCGTAGGACCATTTTCTACTGAATAAAGTTGTCACTTANTTTTACACAGTTATGTAATTCATAATTAGTTATCAATAGGATGTTTGTCTGTAGGGCATGCATTAGTCTCTCCCTTTCCCTGTCAAACTCTTTCCTTCAGTAAGAAGTTACAGACCACGTGTTGACTAACTCTGCACATTTCTATTTTTATTATGACTAAAGAAAATCATCAAGAGTATTTAACCACAAAAATTAATATTTGTAACATTCCTGCTTGTTAATTTGTCAGTGTTGCTAGAGGGAAAGAGGCTGCAGATAATCCATGAGATTATCAAACTGGGATCACGTTTTTAGATGTGCCGCTTATGTACTCCAGGCTGTATCCCAGAAATCCCTAATTACCTTCTACACAGATCACACCTACCCACCTCCTGCTGAGCTTCTCACAATGCAAACTGAATAGCTACTTCTTCAGGCATGCACCTAGACAGTGTAACCTTAACATGACTGCAGAGTAAAACATAATCAGATGTAGACACTGTAAATCCATAAAAATTTAACACTGAAACTGCCTTCTCTTAACCACCTGTTAAACATACTTCTAAATAACAAGGTATTATATATCATCATATATACCTGAAAATCATCATACCTGAAAATTTTGCTAGGAGGTTAGGTTATTAATACCATACTTTAAGCTTTCACTTATGTAAACCAATTCCTGGATGACTTTAATAACTCAGTGTTATGTCAGGTAAAACACATTATCACTGTAAACACTCATGCATAAAAATTTGCAGAACATTTTCAAGAGTGTCATTACAGAATTTTCTTGTGGCTACAACCAATTTTCAACATTTAACATTACCATGGTAGAAAAATGGTAAAAGAGAAGTCTATTGTACGGGTATTTCCATAAGCCAGTCTCATAGAGTAAAATAGTTCTTTTGGAAGGGACCTATAATGATCATCCAGAACAACCATCTGCCCATTTCATCCTTATTATATTCCCCGTATCTCTGATGTACAAAGTTCTGTCACACCAAAATGACAATCAAGATTTTGAGAGTAGCTTAGGTCAGTCAGGCTTCCTCAGACAATTTTAAAAATCTTAATGGGAAAGTAAACTGGGGTTCTAAGTTTATAAACAGTCAATTATCAAAATAAATTAGTCCTCAACAAGTTCTTCAAGGCATCTACTTCAACATAGACATGCTCTTAACTGCACTCTGAATAGCAGTCAAAAAATACTGATGTACCTACATATTGACAAATTTTGATGCTGGTTAAAAACCTGATGTTTCTAGCGATTGCAGGTGGCAGAATTTTCATAAATTCTTAAATAGGTAGGTGCCTTAGAAAACTGCACCAAGCATTTATCTGCATTCCTAGCATCTACAGTCAGCCTTATTGCATTTGAAGATGGGATCAGAGCTGACCTTTTATCAGGGAAAGGCAAAGCAGTGAAAAACCTTTAGCATAAAATTAACAAGTCAGAGAAATATGTAAAAAACAATAGCTTTTCATCTGAAAATTGCTCCATCTAATCACTACTTTTCTGCTACATCAGTGCTTCTCACTTTATTGCCTAAAAAAATCTCAACAACCAACTTGTCTATGTAGGTCATAAACTTCCTGCGAAAAAAAAATATGCAAATCTTTATCATATCGTCACAATAAGTTTTAGTATACCTCTAAATTTAATTCACATTATTATTGTGGTGATTTTTGTGGTATAGGCCAGTATAAAAACCAAATCAACTGATTTTCCCTTTGCTTGGGACATTATTTTTTATTCCCTGGTGTTATAAAATGCTTACCTTCTGTAATCACTTACTGTATGTAAATCCCTGAAACGCTGCTCAGAGTACTACCAAAGCAGATCAGAAGACAAACACAACTTGAATAGTCATAGACATTAATTTCACTTTCAGTTAAGTTATGCTTGAAAATAAAAGAACTTTTTGTCTCTCCTTAAACGAGAGTTAAAGCAAAAAAATATCTCCCAAAACCCACCATCTTTCACCTACCTTGAGGTCATTCTTTTTTAAAGAAAGCAACAACTATCAACTGAAAATACCTTTTTAGAGAGGTCCTATTATTAGGAAATAGACAGAGAATATTATTAGGCAAAGCAGTTACTTACCAGCAAGTAAGTGGCAATGGCAACATCTTCATAAACAAATTTCTCAGGATCTGTCACTTCAGGCCACACCTTCAGAAAAAATAGCAAAAAAATGTTTTCTGCACCATCTGAAATTACTTCAAAAAGTGCTCAGAGTGATCTGGATACTTCAATAAGTTTCCGCACTTCGTAATTTTTGCATTATAACCTCATTAGTAATATACACAAAGAATGTAAATGAAGACTGTTTGCCTCCGTGAGTCACACAAAAGAATAAAGGCCTAAATAATGTCTGCTGTCATCCAATCAACACAGTTTCCAAGAACACTATGGCTTCACATGTGCAACTCACAAGTAAACTGCTGCCTTTGTTCTGTACTGAGGTGTGCATCCTTTTGCTTAACTCTGTCAGAAGAAAAATACTTTTATTATTCCTATTCTATGCAACATTGATAACGTGAGCATCTGTGAATTTATTTTCACAATGTAACAGGCAGTGAATTACCCTGTCACAACACAACACGAAGAACAAAAATTTGAAGTAGGAAGACAGAAAGTGGAAGTATTATCCCTGTTTCGTAAATGAGGAATTGAAACAAAGATTAAGATGCTCAGCACTGCCTTGTGTACTGTTGAGCAAAACACTGAAGCATTAGATTATCCACAAATCCAATTTTCCTCTCATGTATCTTTCTACTAGTAAAGAAATATCAACAGTAAAACCTTTGAACATTTTCAAAACATGTTTTACAAGAGCATTTACCATTTTTCTTGCTTGTAGCTAGTCTGGTGCATAAAGATATAGATATTACTTTGTATAGCACTTAAGATAATCACTGTCATTTTTCAGGATTCCTGAGATAAAACGATACAAAAAACATTGCTTCTCTAACTCAGAAAGATACACTGAAATTGCATCTAAATTTAAAGAATAATAGGAAAATTAACCTGTCTACTAATCAGTGCTGTTTCCAGAATCGTTCAGGTTTTGGGGAGGTGGCACTTTATTTATGCCTTCTAGTATGGATGCCTTAGTATTTACACCCACTGACATACCGCTTACTTCTTATTTGAAGAGAAACATTCTGGAAAG
>VZTM01013405.1:138218-151248 GCA_013400555.1 Jacana jacana
GGGCGGGCAGCGGCTGCTGTCAGCCCTGCCCGGGGAGCCGGGCGGGCCAGTGGGGGTCCCGGGCTGCAGCTGAGAATGAGGGGATGCCGCCTGCTCCCGGACGCAAATGAAGGCCGGGGCATTTTTAGCGTATTCGTAGCTTTTGTTTGAGGAGGGTCTGTGCGGTTGTCACCGCGGCCGCGGTACCTCAGCGCGGAAGCGTCTTTCTGAGTGCGGGCTCCGAGCGGGGCCCCACAGGCCCCTGGCCGCCCCGCAGAGGAAGCAGCTCTCAGTACAGTTTGTGTAGTAAAACCCAGTAAAACCAGTACACTGCCTAGTCTTTTTTTTGTTCCTTTTTCTTTTTTTCCCCACTTTTTCCTTTTCTCCGGTTCAGAGCAGAGACGAGGCCCCGCCTCGAATTGAGGCGGCTCAAATAGCGGTTTTGCAATGAAACCTCCAAGGGCGGTTAAAGGTTTACTTACCTGCCTTTAGCCTCTCCAGGCTTTCTCTGGCTAACTGCCATCATATCTTATTTTATTTTATTTTATTTTATTTTATTTTATTTTATTTTATTTTATTTTATTTTATTTTATTTTATGTTCCACTTAAACATGAGGAAAAACTTCTTCCCAGTGAGAGTGACTGAACACTGGAAGGGGCTGCCCAGGGAGGTTGTGGAGTCTGGTTCTCTGGAGACATTCAAAACTCGCCTGGACACGTTCCTGAGTGATCTGATCTAGATGTTCCTGTTCCAGCAGGGGGATTGGACTAGATGATCTTTCAAGGTCCCTTCCAATCCCTGATATTTTGTGTTTTTATTTTATTTTATTTCAGCTCTGCATATGCAAGTAATGGTATTTCTGACAAATTAAGGGTACAATACAATATCCTTATTCTTGATGGCTACACGGTGCAGCAGCCGCGCCATCGTTACGCAAGGTCATTGACAAGAACACCCTGCAGACGGAAATATTCCCTTGGGATTTGCGTCCCGTTCTTGTTGTCCAGTGGTGAATTTTAATTACTCGCAGGAGCAGCTTCCACGTACACAGGTTTTCAGCTCGGCGTGTCTCAGCGAAACCGCAACTTGAAAATGGCACGCTGCCGTATTTGCTGCTGCCAGCTCCGCGTGCAGGTTTCCAAATGCCAGCACAAGGCTGAAATTAACACTGAGGTTATTCTTCAGGGCACTCCTTTGTTACTTTCCTACCCTAGTCGCCTGGTTTGGTTTCCTAATGAGCTCTGAAACTGAGTGCTTGGAACCAAATCATATTAAAACACCGTGTGAAGGCAGGAGAGAGAAATTTTAATTTTTTTGAAGTACCAGCTCCTTTTTTATGAACGCTTAGGTCTTCTCATTTGAGCAGTCTGGTTGATTTGCAATGTAAATAAAGCTAGGTGAAACAACTGCAGTATTTTGATGCAAATTTTTCTCTGTTCTGAGCTGGAAGCCTTGAACTCCTATCTGATTTACCTGTTTTTCAGTTAGAAGAGTCTATTTACTGTCTGTTTACTTGGCTTCAGGTTGAAATGCTCTTTCTCAATGCCTTTGCCCCATGATCTTTTCTTTCCAAACCTGTTGCTCAATAATTGGAACTGCAGCTTCATAAAACCGAGTTGCAAGTCCCCTGCAGAAATGCTGTCCTGCAGTCATCTTCTACAATGTCTGTACCATCCAGAACTAGAAAATGACATTCGTAAGAGAATTAAGTTGAAAGATAATAAATGTAGCAAGGAGATATATCAAGATGGGGGGTGGGGGTGGTAGTGTATAAAATAAAAGGACCGATAAAATAGAATGCCAAACTTGTAGTTTGTGTACTTGATGTTCATAGTTTGCACTGAGCCTTTGGGCAGCCCTGAGCCCAGATGTCCTCCCAGTACCTTTGATAATTGCTTCTTCCAGTCAGTTCCCTTGTTATAACATGGCCAGCTTCTGTTCCCTTGCCTGATCACTTCTGTGTTTTACAAGCGTAGCACGAAGTGACAAGTTGCTGGGTGCGATAGGAGCCAGTAGCAGAAGAGGGCACTCCAGCATCTACTTCAGGAAGCAGCTGAGACATAAGCCTTTACTCTTTGGGTCAGGTTCTAACACAAAGTGAAATTCCCTTTCTCTCCAAAACCAGAGCAGTTGTACCTACTGATAGTGAAATCCTGTTGGTTCTGTCAAGTTTCACGGTGCGCTTGCATGACCCACGTATGAATGGATGCACTTAAAGTGTTGTGGGCAATGGCTCAATGTCAGAGTGTCAGCCAGCGATGAGTGGTCAGTACTGGGACCAGTGCTGTTCAACATCTTTGTTGGAGACATGGACAGTGGGACAGAGTGCACCCTCCAGCATGCTGGAGGGAAGGGATGCCATCCAAAGGGACCTGGACAGGCTTGAGAGGTGGGCTAGTGCAAACCTCATGAAGTTCATCCAAGTCAAGTGCAGGGTCCTACACCTGGGACGTGGCAATATCAGGCACAAATACAGGTTGGGTGGAGAAAGGCTGGAGAGCAGCCCTGAGGAGAAGGACTTGGGAGTGCTCGTAGATGAGAAGCTCAGTATGAGCCGACAGCAGGATGGCAGCCCAGAAAGCCAACTGCATCCTGAGCAAAAGAAGCATGGTCAGCAGGTGGAGGGAGCTCATATTTTAATAACAAAGGCCATTAATTTGCATTTGATCAAACGCTTTTGTTTTCTTAGCTTGTACCAAGCCAATTAAATTAGAAAACTGGAAGGGCAAGCTTGTAGTTGGCTCTGCACTGCTGTACTCATACATTTGAACAAGTCTATAGATTTAATTAATAACCCTTTTGATCTTTTTTAATTATTAAAAATTAGACACCTGCAGTGCTTCAGTTCATGATGTGTCTCTTCTTGCTTGGTGCAGGTTAGCTAACAATGGCACCCACACTGAATCTGAAAGAAGCCACTGGCAACCGAAGTTCATGGGATACTTTACTACCAGATTTCCCTAAAGGGCCACTTTGCAAATATCGGAAGAAAGCTTCCTTCAACTGGAAGGAGATGGCAGTGCTACTAGATGGCGAAGATATCATCCAGTTTAAGGTAAACTTTGCAAGAATGATAAGCATGTTTGAATGTTGAAGATATCAGTAGAAGCAAGTATGTGGTTTTCAAAGGGAGAGTAATTTAATTATACTCTGTAGGTAATAAAGCATGAAGAAATTGGTTTTGGCCATCCAATTTTCAGAACAGAAGTGAACTTTTAAGCAGCCTCCTTTGCTGTCTCATAAGCCTCATTTCATTACTGAACATCAGTACAGGGGAGATCAGCAAGTGCTACGTTACAGAACTTCAGTGTTTCTTTCAAGCTGAGAAAGAACTATATTCTGCCATGCTTTTTTACTGTATTTGCATTAAATCATGTATCCCATGGTTTTACAATGCACTTAAGCTGAGCTAAGTTC
The DNA here is from genome assembly GCA_013400555.1 of Jacana jacana. Classification (NCBI taxonomy): domain Eukaryota; kingdom Metazoa; phylum Chordata; class Aves; order Charadriiformes; family Jacanidae; genus Jacana; species Jacana jacana. The sequence continues at coordinate 141,616 of VZTM01013405.1, forward strand.
ATGCCCCTGTCAAACATAATACTTCCTTGATTTGACATAATTTCCTATGTTCTTCTATGCATGCATTAATGCTTGTGTGTCATTGCAGTTGGACAGATTAGCATGCTTACCTCACTGAAAGCTAACCCTACCAAAAAAGAGAGATTAATTGCAGCACAGGAGATCATGTAGAAATGCATGACTTAGAGATGTAGGAGGAGACAGAACTGACTTTTTTGAAGGTGGTATAGATTTACATGGATTTAAGCAAATCTTGAATGTTCACTATAATTACTAAAATCTTGGAACGTAGATCAGAGAAATCAAAACTGTCTTGTTCTGCTGATATACTTAAAAGCATAGAAAAAACACAAGTTCTCTGTGTCTTGGGGAGTTTCAAAGTTGTATGGACAGGTATTGTGGCTCATACAGAGAAAAGGAATGACCCTACCCTTTAAAGAAAAGCACAGGAAATCTTCTGGTTTTCTTCCTTCATACCGTGTCATTCTCTCCAGAAAGGAAAGGACTTAAATATATTTTTAAAAGATTTTGCCTAAGGCACTGCAGGTTGGGTTTTTTTCTAAATTACATGAAAGACAATTAAGAAGATGTGGATATCTTGCAGATACAGAGATCCAAGGTAAAAAAAAAAAGCCATAGTATATCTTCTAATGAAAAAATAAAAAAAGTTCCAAATTAAAATGTTAAAAGATGCACATGTCCATATTGAATGGCTGCATGGGATGGTTCCATTCAATGAGTACAATTCTGCTTTCCTCTTGGAACAGAGCAGTTGTGGTGGCTTAAGGGCTTTACCGTTATGACATATTTCAAGCTGAACGTAACCCCCAGAATGTAACCAGATTGAGGGCCATTGCCCTTTAGATCCTGCCAGCAGCTTCATATAGTAAAATAATGAAGCTGCTATAAAAAGGAAGTAAGTTTTACTGTTCTCTTCCATGCAGAGTGAACCAGTCTCATGCTTATTACTTCATGACAAAGGAGCTTTCATAAAATTTGGCTGTGTGAACTGTATATATAATTACAGATTTTTAAAATGTATTTTTTAATTATCTGGAGTTTTACCCTTATACATTTCCATCATCTATCAAGCAATTGTAGCTTTAGGCCTAGTACAATCTTATAAGAACCTTAACTTGTTTTGTTAGCTCTTTCAGATTACCATTCTTATGTCAGTCTTTTCCCTCTCAAGAACAGAATCTTCTCTGCTCTGGAAAGTGATCCTCTCTTTGCACATCATCCTGGAGAAGATTTGTGCCGTGAGAAATATCAGGAGCTGACATTCCTGCGCTGTAAAAGACTTTTTGAGTATGATTTCCTTACTCAGCAAGAGATCATGGAGAACCCACTGAAGATATTTAATATGGTCATCTGTATAGGAATGTACGATTGGTCTCCGTGTCTCCAGTATTTCTTACATTGTGGTGTAAGTACAAAGTGTATAGAGATGTAGTATCCATCTAGAAAAGATGGAGGTAACTTTAAAAACAGGTCTTGTTTGATCTTCAAGCAGCTACCTTCAGTTCCCAATCCATTTGCAATAAAGCAAACTAGAATAGTCTTAACTTTTGCTATACTCGAGGGGACATCGGTAAGGTCAAGAGGAAAGTGAGTTCATTAAGCATTTTTAAGAGTTTGCAATGAAGGCTTGAACAGGTTAGAACTGTGAAAATTTCAGTCCTCCTTAAAAGGGCCTTGACAAGATCAAATCCTGACGTACATACTCCACCTAAAGTCTAAGTAGTAGTTTACTGTGCAGCCTACTTTCCCTGGTCTCTTTAATGGATGTCACAATTACAAATTATTATGCATATGCAATATGTGCTTTCCAGGACATTCACAATTCACAATTCTCTGTTTTTTACAGGTATTTGCAGGTGCAATTTTGAGTGCTTCTAAGAGGTTTGCTGACTTTGTGAAACAGGTTTATAGCATGGAGGTAATTTATATTTTTTTTTAAATAACTTGTGAGAACTGTGCACCATCTTAACCATGACACTACCTGCACCTTGCATTATTTCTGATCTCTTTATGTACATAGGCACTTTTAAATAGCAAAAGATAAGACCAAGGAGCAGATTAAAGCACTAAGCCCTGACTATCCTCACTGCTAGCTATTACAGCACTTCCTGGGTGTGTTTTAGACTGAGCAAGTTAAATGGGGGCAAAGCTTGGGGACTTCTCCCAAAAGGCAATGTAAATGAGACTAGACTACTTTCCTTTACGTCATTTAAGAATACATCCTAGGAAGTTCTGCATGCTTAAACACTCCCACATCTACATCATAGACTGTGCAACACATACCCTTGCTGTGATGCTGTAAAGATTTCATTCTGATGCCATAAGATGGAAAATAATAATGTCTTAATGCTACAGAAACACCACGTGGAGCCCATCTGAGACTCGGGACCAAGTGTCCTGCAGAAAAAATTCAGCCTGTCTGATACAGAAAGAGCCAATCCTAAACAGTTGATCCCGTCTGTGCCATTTGGCCACGTGGGCCACGTTCTCTGTCTGGCTTTACCCTCTTTTGAAAGATACATGCTGAGCACACCCAAACTGAGCTTCGTGCTTCTTTGGTTATTCTTTATCACTTCTTATCTTTTTGTTTTGCCAACAATTCACCTTCCTTGCTTGTTTAATTTTCTCAAACTCTGTGTCTGATTGTCTGTTGATAGACAGCAATGTACTGCTACATGGTCCTGATTTGATACCCCATGTGAAAGGTTGAGCTGGATTCTTTTCATGACTCTTAAATCTACACAAAATCCTGAGGATATGTATTTGTCAGAATACTTTTTCCTGAGGCTTCAGTTTTTGTTTTTGTTTTTTTTTTAAATTTATTCTCACTTGCTTTTTGAAGGTTTTTCTACTCAAGGGTATGTACTGCAGGCCAAACCAGTCTACAGTATGTGATCCAGTATGCATATTTCACTGTGGCAGGCAGCGTTCCCAAATGCTGCTGAGAACTAAGTGCACACAAACATTTATCTGATAAAAACTTATAGCCTTCAATAATGTAGGCCATTCACAATTTTGAAAATAAGCAGCCTTATTCTATTTCCCTCTTAATGTTGGGAGTTCTCGTAACTACTTGTAATGCAGATAGCCTTGCTGATTTTCACCACATAGTTCTTTCAACCCAGACAGATGAAAATTTAATCAGTCGATGTAATAATCTGTACCTGCCTGAATGAGTCAGCCACCAGCAAAGGAAAGAAATACCTGTAACCCTACTTGCAGGTATGGTGTCCTAACCCTAGGGTTACATTTGATTGGTTTTTTGCAATTGCAAGGTACTTTCCAATAGCTATCTCTGCAATCATTTGAAAACCTTACCATTTTAATTGCTGTAATAAAGCAGTCTTCAACTTGTACCTTCTATCTCCTTATTTAGATTTTTGGGTGTTTTGCTCTGACTGAACTCAGCCATGGAACTAATACCAAAGGCATACGGACGACTGCCACATTTGATCGTAGCACTCAGGTCAGTCCTTAACACACAGGAGTAATCTTTGACACTGTTAGACTCCGTTATTTGCTAACAGGACAGAATGGTTCAAGGCTTTATTTGATTAACAAGAAAGAATAAAGGTCAACTCCAAAAGTAAAAAGGAAAAAAAAAGTCAAATACTTTCAATGCTGGGAACAGTGTTTTTGAGGAGCCCTGGTTCAAGAGAACTGTAAGAAATCCAAAAGGCCACAAAAATTATCAGGGAATTGGATCACCTTTGCTATGAGGACAGGCTGAGGGAGCTGGGTTTGTTCAGCCTGGAGAAGAGGAACCTCCGGGGAGACGTAAGAGCAGCCTTCCAGTACCTGAAGGGGGCCTGGGGGAAGGCTGGGAAGGGTCTGTTTGCAAAGGCCATTAGTGACAGGACAAGGGCAATGGCTTCAAGTTGGAAAAGAGCAGATTGAGATTGGATATTGGGAATAGGTTCTTCACTATGATCGTGGTGGACCACTGGAACAGGTTGCCCAGGGAGGTGGTTGAGGCCCCTTCCCTGGAGATATTCAAGGGGAGCCTCAATGAGGCCCTGACCCACCTGGTCTAGTTGGGGGTGTCCCTGCTGACTGTGGGGACGTCAGACTAGATGACCCTAGAGGCCCCTTCCGGCCTGGACCATTCTATGATAAGACAAGCGTATCACACTTCATGTGCTGTGGATGCGTCACTTCATAGAAAGCTGGCTCTCCCCTTCATTTATTTCTAAAAGAAAGAAATGGATTCTTGTAAAGTGTAATTGTGAAGGTTTCAACAGGTGAGCATGTTCCCACACAACTTGCCAGTGTTTTTGGAAAAAGGTCTTCTGCATTAGTATTTTTGACTACTGTAGATCAGTGCATTTAATACCCACAATACTTTTAAAAATGAGGAAAATTATTCCATTCCAGCAGAACAAAATACAAGAAAGCAAAGTTGTTGACTGTCATATATCAATGTTTACAACAAATATATAATTTTCTGTTTTCATGTAAAAGTAGTTAATTTAACTTCTGGTTGTGATATAAAAGAAGGATAGCATCCCTTTCCTTTGTTGTGTCTCTTAGGGAATTTATGCAGATTAAACTCTCTTTTGTCTTTAAATATAAAGGCTTTGTGTATGACAATTAGGATTATTTCCCAAGAATCAGAAAAAGAAATATGAAAAAGAGATAACAAGACTATTGAAGAGACCAAAAGAAGAAAACAATAAACTGCTCTTTCCATTAGAATACTGCTTACTATTCATAATATCTTTTCTGAAATCAACACTGTTGCACAAATACATTCATTGTCATAACTGTTTGGTTTTTTTTTCAGTAAATGAATAGAACTCTGTTGTTTTACATTAATGGAGAAGAAAAGAGAAGAGGGGAGAGTGATAGATCTTTCTCTTTGTCATCTACATGCTTGGTTTATGCCAAGTTAAATTTCAAATGTGTTACTTAATGTCCCAAGAAAGTAGTCTCATCATCTTCCCCAGAGACTGTGGCATTTTATTGCACTGTAGTGAACAGAACTGTCAACACACAACTGGGACTGTCAACAAACAACATCACTCATCTATGTAGGTTGTGAAGTGGCTTCAAAAGAATGGGAAATGAGAATTACAGATTTGGAACGTTAGTTTTTATATTCTTCAGTATATTGATGTTCTTCAGACAACATCAAGGTCTGCATTTTTTCACAAGGAATTCAGTTATCATTTATGCAACGTTAACAATCCCAGCCTTTTCCAGAAAAAAAAACCCAACCTTGTGAATTTGGCAGCATGAAAAGTTCCATTCAATAAATTGAGCTTTCTGCTGCTGATGAGTGCATTCCAGTGAAAGGGACTGAAATGACTAAATCTTTATTAACATCATGAAGCTGAGTTCAGATGTCTTTTACATCCTGAAAGCACACTATTTGTAATCTAAAAATCTGAATCACAGAATTACAGAACATCAGGGATTGGAAGGGACCTTGAAAGATCATCTATGCTGAAGCTGTGTCTAAATTTCAGGATACGTGTACTCTTCAGAATTCCCAGTGTTCATGGTTTCTCTATTGTCCAAACTGGGGAGTGTGCTGCCTTTCACATTGTCAACCAGGCTTTATTGCCACAGAAAACTGCATAAAAAAGAGGTGGTCCCTGTGTAGTTTTCGGCCTTTGCAGTCCCTCTCATGGAACCTAAGATCTAGGAAATGCTTCCAAGTCTATCACTGTGCTTTGCTGTTGGGGTTTTTTGTTGGTTTTGGTTTTTTAACTGCTAAAATAAGCAATTAAAAGGCTGAATTTCAGGCATTACAATGAGGTAGGTAACTTTTTTGGCTCTAAATTTTTCCTACCTACATGTTTCTGAATAGTTGAACACTAAAAGAGAGATCTCCGCTGTTGAAGTGAAGTACAGAATTAAACCCTGGCAGTTAACAGATGTTTTCAAAACATTCCCATGGTCATGAATAAAAGATGAAAAAAAAAGAAAATAGCCATGTATTGGTTTTTATGTTTTAAATTATTTGTTCTTTTCTTTCCTGACTACAGGAATTTATCATCAATACTCCTGACTTTGAAGCCGCAAAGTTCTGGGTTGGTAATATGGGGAAACACGCCACCCATGCAGTTGTGTACGCCCAGCTCTATACTCCTGATGGACAGTGCCAAGGGTTACATTCCTTTATTGTACAGGTAGAAATGGTGCTGATATTTTTTTCTTTTTTCCTGAGGAGTGAGTTCAAATTAAAGACTTTCTGTTACGCGGTTATTTATATCTGACCAACAGATGCTTTAATTAATGCCTTCAATAATTATTGCAATTGTAAGATGTGTACTTTTTTAAAATGTTCCCTGATTTTGTGATGGTTGTACAGCCAGTTTTATACTGTCAGTTTTCCACAAAAAATTCTGAAAAATGAAAAACAGCTGAAAAGCCTTCAGATGATCATGCTACATATATAGTTAGAAGTAACCTATGCTATATGAAGTCCTGAAAGTCTTGGATGAGGCTTAATATGATTTATATCCACCAATGCTGCTGGCTGATCTGTGTGAAATCTCTAAGTTTCTACCCCGGAGATCAGTTTATAAGATTAAAAGCATCAGAAAATATGGCAATTCAGTAGAGAAGTTGTACATACTAACATGAACTAGCTGCAGACAAAATCAGGGAATATCTCAAAGCTGAATGTTACATAAAAGTTCTTTTGATTCCTTCTATGTCTGTATACACCTGAATAAGGTTTCAATGCTAGTCTAATGAAAGCAGTCATCAGTGTTAAGGCATATTTAAGACAGTGATGTAATTAGTGTAATACTGCCAAAGTAATTCTCATTAAGGGATCTCTGTCCTGAATGCGAGGTTCCATAAAGTACAGACAGCTTTAGCGTTAATAACAGAATACAGGTTGGGAATAATTTCACTGTTTGAAAAGTTCAACCAATAACTTCCATTCTTCCACAACTGAAGTAATGTTTTGTTCCACTTCTGTACAGATCCGAGATACAAAAACTCTCCTACCAATGCCAGGTGTGATGGTGGGTGACATAGGAAAGAAAATTGGGCTGAATGGGTTGGATAATGGGTAAGTCAATCCATGTGGTGGAAATACCTTTCTGGGTCAGTTATCTCTTGCACTTCTGAAGTATTTATTAGAAGTTTTAAGTTGGTATTTCTAAAAAATCCACATTGTAAAATCTTGAATTTCAGTATTTTCTGTATGAATAATCATACCCTTTCTGCTTCTCTCACTTCTTAGAATGTAAAATGCCACACTGTGAATATCCCCAAGTATTTTTGCAGTCATAGACAGTAATAAAGAAAAAAAACCCCAAACCATTAAGTTCTGAATAAAGAACTTAATCAGCCTCTCCACCCATCTGGGTGTTAGCCCTTAATTATTTTGTCTGCCCACAGGAAGGCTAATGAAGGTCTACAGACAAGGTTTATTTTTAGTAAAGATGGAAGATTAATGAGACCCACTAGAGAAATTAGGTATCTTGTTTAAACCATGGGGTTTTTGGACTAATAATCCTGGTCACTGCAGAAGAGAAGGTTGGTTATTTTTCTCTGTATTCCCTGCATGGAGTTGAGATAGGAAAGTACCCGGTCTCCATTTCTGAGTTGTAGACTTCAGTGGCCTTATGGCATTCTGCTTTACTAACCAGAGGTGTCCGACTGGGAGGAGAGACAGTGAGTATATTTAGGTAGATTTCTGCATTAAAACAGCTGTTATGTAAAAATTATGATTTAAACCCCGGTATTAGTTACATAGCTTTGTGTAAAGACATAGACCTAAAATAGCAAGGACTCTGTGTGTGTGTGTCACTTCATTCCTCAAATGTACCTCAAAGAGGTAATTTAAGGTAAATTCAAATTTAAAATCAAGAGGTAAACTGTTGATTCAGTCTGTTATGGATGTATGTATTTTCCTTCATAACATGCCATTGCAGTACACAAAATACAGAAATCCTAAGGTACCCTGCTTTCAAATGTAATGGCTTTGGCTTTCCAGAAGGTCTTCTGTAGTTTGTTGTCTGTACCAGCCTCCTTCTGATGTCCCAAATAGCCTGTGGTGGCAAAATTAGCACTGACTTCTATGGTTATGTAGCTCCTTCTCATAGGTGCTCTGTTGCCTGAAGGCACAGACAAAATGAAGAAAAAGAAAGCATATAGAAAAATCAAATTTTATAGAAAAATGTGAGAAAAGGCCTGGAAAAGAAGGGGATTTGGGGTTGGTGGGTATTTTTGCCTGCAACTGCATTACAAACTAATAGCCACCAGATGGCACAGCAGCAGAGGCCTGAGTAATCTAAATGTATTTCATCTTCGTATTTCTGTAGAAAAGTTCAAAATTGACTGTTAGTTCTCCATTTGCAGCCTGCTTTTATGCACAACATGAGGAAGAAGAGTGTGTTTGTCACATAACATCAGAATACACATAATTGAAAAATCCGTGTATCCTATGACCTACTGGGAAAAGGTTGAGCATTTCTTAAAATATCCATAAGAACTGAATAATCTGAAATGGTAATCCATATAATACACAAGAGATACCAATGACTTCCTATCTTAATGCCAGATGGAGTCCCTTATCTTAGTTACAACATCCCCTGTCATTCGAAGCAATCAAAGGGCACTCTAATCTCTCTGCTTGCTTTGCATATGCTGCTGTAAAAAAATATTATTTTCATGGAATCATGGAATCATTCGGGTTGGAAGAGACCCTTGGGATCATCATGTCCAACCATCAGCCCTACTCTACAAAGTTCTCCCTGAACTTTTTTTTTTTTTTTAAATTTTCTTCTAATAGCAGCAACTGAGGAGTCCCCATCACTGATCTAGATCTCTAAGTATGAATTAAGACAGTCCCTGCAGGCTTACACTTAAAACAGCAGTTTAGAGGGATGAGGGAGCTCAAGGTTACCAATAGATAACCTTCATTCAGGTGAAAGCTCTAGGAGCCTGTGTTCCTGGTCTGCCTCAGCTATTTTCTGTGGAGAGGTCTGAGGCCAGGTGCTAACATTGTTCACAAGAACTAGAGAACTAGTTTTCGCTTCGTATCCTTCCTGCTCACAATAAGCTGCCAAAAGTGTCACGACTTGTAGACGTTGCTTCTCAGAGGTACATGAAGGCCTGGATGGGGCTGGAGAGGTAGTAGATTCATAGCTCTGTGTTTTTTTGCAAAGATGGCACTCTAGAGGTGCCACTCTAGGGAATGGAGTGTTGGTTGCACGATCTGCAAAACGCCAGGATTCACATTGGGACATTTCACCAGACACTGCCTTGTCAATGTGTTCTCCTAAGCAGTTTAGTAATTTTATATTCTAGCTTATCCTAGAGAGCACAGCCTGAAGCTTTTGTGCACTATAGAAGCCTGTTGCATGTGGTGACAAGTGTTAAGTCTCTGCTGCATCCTTTGCCAGCTTTTTGAACACATGTGGGAAGTCTTCTTCAACTACCAACACCCTTACTAAGTCAGACATATTTTCACGTAGTGAAACTCAGGATAAGTGGTCAGAGTGAAGATTAGAATCTGACAACTCTACTAGAGATGTTTGTTTCTACACTTCAAGGAGTTTATGGTACTAATTTTCAATACTGATATGGAGGATTAAACTCCCAAAAACTTACATAAGGGCATGGGGAAGAAATTCCAGAGCTTCCTTG
>VZTM01013405.1:151287-166568 GCA_013400555.1 Jacana jacana
TTGATTTATGCTATATAAGAGAACAGAGTAGGTGATTGTAGTCTCTTCTGGCCCTGGAAAACAATTAATCTCTTGGGTCATTTGGCTGAGGGCCGGTTTCCTGCTAATGCAGAGTGTAATGTTTTCGGTAGAGAAGGAAATTAAGAAGTAATGTGGGAACTTTTGCAGGGTCTACCCAATTGAATATTTAGGTTGAAGCCTAAATAGTCTCTTGGAGCTTCTAATTCTGTCTTTCCAAATAATTCTCGTAACTTCATAATTGGAATGTCCAAAAATCACATGGGTTTTGCAAGTCTTTTGTAACGTCAGCTACTCTGACAGAAAAAGACAAAATCGCTTTAAAATATTTTAAAGTATTTTTGTTTCTTTCAATTATTTTCAGCAGTTTGTGTAATCAATACATACATGGTTAAAAATAAAACTCCAGTTTTTCTTATGGAGAATTAATACTGGTTTTGTTCTGAACCAAATAAATCAAACTGCCACCAGGGGATGCAAGTGCTTCAGTCTGTAGTTTTGTATAAAAATGTCCACCTGTTCCGGGTGCTCTGGCAGTCTTTGAAATGTGCTGCTCACTGAGGTACCAAAATGGAAATAGCTGAGGAAAAAACCCAACCACTGAAAAAACTCTTGAGTATTTCAGATCCAAGGGCTTCTCATTAAAATGTAGAGCAGGCATAAGAGGAGGGACATAGAGCGAGAGCTTGGGTCAGTGCTGATGTGTATTTCTATTTCGTACCAAAATTACCCGTTACTGCAGTGCACGCCGGTAAATGATGCCACTGAATGGGTGGTGAACCAAATTCATGTCCAGCTGTAACTAGCAGCAAATTGCTGCTTTCCCCACTCCAGAAATAGAAATGATGCCCAACTGAATCTGCATGAGGAAGAGTCGGAAATCAGTTGTGATTGTGTTTCTGAAGTGGCTGTCTTTGTAAAACCTGCTCTGAGCTCTTCCAGCTCCATCCACTGATAACGTGTATACAGTTTGTTGAGCACACAAAATCTCTGATAAGGGAAGACTGAGTGAAATGAAGCTCTCAACGTGTACAGGAAACCACTGCCAGACAGAAAGCTATTTAAGTTAGAGCTAATTATGTTAATTGTAGGGGAGAAAGGGATCTTTCTGGGGGAAGAAGAATTGTTAGCTGTAGCTAGTCATAATGATGTGCCATGGAAAGGTTTTTATTAACTGTTTAATGACCTTTCATGTACAGTTAAAGTGTGATCAATCTTGCCACGTGTAATATGCAAAAATGTTCACCATGTTCTCTAGCAAGCCCTGAGGCCAGATTCAGTTTACTGGGTACTGGAAACAAAACAAAACAACCAAGAGGAAATGCATAAAGGGGTTTTACTGGGCAGAAAAGCAATACATGGCATGAAAGAATCCCTTCTGGAAAGAGATTGCAAGTTCTGAAAGCCCTCACTGAAATTCTTTGTACATTGGCAAAGATGGCATGCATCACACAACCTCCAAGCCTTTACAGATGAATTTTAAATGGGTAATTCTCTGGTTTTTGTTACTATTCCAACATTGGTGACAATAACGAAGATTCTGCTACTGCTAGTTTAAGGGTAGAACAAATAAGAGTCTTGTCCTTCAAAGTGGTTTTATCTCCAAATATTTATCCTCTTAAATCTTACTTAGATTCTGCAATGATTGCAGTTATTTCACTAGGAAGTTAGGAACTGTAATACATGGTTGAAGCCTAAATAGTCTCTTGGAGCTTCATCTTACAATCTGAAGCAGTAGTTTGGTGAAGATAATTTCCATACTCCTTTGGTTATTTGCTTCTATTGCCACTCTGCCTTTGTGCTGGGTCAAACATTTGTGTAGCTGTGTAGGGGACTCAGCTAAGGAACCTGAACTACCTGAAAACTAATCTGACCCAAAAAACAAAAACCCAACCAAAATTCGGCTGTCTTCAACCAGATCATTTGTCAGTTCACTGCAAGGCCACAAAAAAAGCCTGTCCTGGTACAGGAAAAGGGACAGGACGGGGATGTGAGTAAGGAAGCAAGTGCCTTTTTCCAGTCCTTTTTCTCAAATAGGCTTCTGCTCGTTCAACATTTTACTGTCTTGCAGCCTCTGACCAAAATCACAAACAATTGCAATAATAAAAACGCAGCTATAAAATAAAAATAAACATTAAAACTGCCTGTACTTGCACTTACATTATCTGAATATGCAGTGCCTTCAATCCTTGTGACCAGTGCCACTTCCACAGTTAAACCAAACATTTTGCAAGACACATCCTGCGTTTTTACAATTTAAGTCAAAACAGTGACTTTTCCAGTGGAATCATTGATATTCCTGTGTTTTACTCCCTCCAGTTGGTCTCTACCGTCAAGGTTAGACACAGCACGGGTACACAGAGTGCTGTGTTCATCGCTACGGTCTACTCACATTGCTAAAAAGTGCTGCCTTAGCCCCTCACTTCCATCACTCACAAGGGCCTCAAATCTGTGCAGCCGTAGCCTGTTCACCCTGAGAGGCTGATGGGGGAGGGTAGATTCAGGTCTGGTCACGCATTTGCAGAAATGCAGCCTCCCATCCGATGTGAACTGATTTTCTTCCTTAGCAGAGCTCTCGGCAGTTTCAGGAGTCTGCACATCCAGAACTCTTTGCAACACTGTCACTTAGACTATAAGAACTTCAGAGTGAGTGAGTCTTTGTGTGTCCATGAAGTCCATTAAGATCGGTTTAGCAGCCCAATAAAATGCCATGTTGCTTTATTGTTGCTATTGAGCATTACTGTCAGAGAGCTGCATTCCTAGATTAGAGTCTGGATTGTAGAAACTAGAGATAACAGGTTGCCTTGTAGTTTTCCCCAACTTTTCTGTAACTCTTCTCAACTCTAACCTTTCTGTGAGTTTCAGTCTGGAATATGTAGCTGTTTTCTTTCCTTCTGCAGTTTTTTCACCAAACCTCTGAAGTGTTATTTTTCCCAAGGTTTACTGTATCCCATAAACAGCCGTGAGATCACTTGACTCACAGTCTTCCAGTACAGCTCACCTGCTTTCGGTTTCTGGGAGGAAGAACTGTCACTGCACCATCTCTAGTGTAGTCAATAACAAAAGCTGGCAGGGAAGGTGTTTTAGTAAGTCTGAAATTCACCAAAGCATGTTTGAACTATTTGTACTATAGGTAACAGCTTATTAATTTAGTACTGGCAAAAGGAGCTCCTAGCTTTTCCAGCTGCTCCTTTTTTATCAGTGTTGCTGCAGACCAGATGAATTACTGTTGCATGATTTAAAGTCAGTTAAGATGAACTTTGCTTGAAATGTTCCCTAACCCACTGGCCAAAGAACTCAAACAAGAATGTTGCTGTTGGAATACTGCTTCACTCGGCTCAGCTAGTCTACATAGAAACCTCTGTGATATAGTTGTTTTTAATAGGCTAGATGATGCAAAATTGCACACTGCTACAGAGCCCTATGATATATATTTAGTGACAGCTGTCTGTCTGTCTTGCTGAGAGGTCTTAGCCTCAGTCACGCTATTTGCTATGCAGCAGAGGCCCTAAGTAGGGTAACTTTCAAACCTGTGGTCTTGTCATCAGCATGTGAAATTTAGCCATTTTCCAAACTTGCTGGTACATGATATCCCCATGACTGTGTGTACAGTTCCATTATTGTGAGGTATTTCTTTAATTCTTCAAGGAGATTTTTTCCCCTAAATGCATTGACAGATGCGGTCCATGTCTATTTACAATGCTTTCTAGGCTAATAACCCTTAGAAATGTGATCACTGACTTCATTAAATCTTACTGTTTCTTTTCAATATATTCCAATATCAAGTTCAAATTGGCCAGTATGTCTAATAATTCCAAATAGCAAAGTTCTTGGAGGAGAAGCATAACAGCAGTTGGCAATGATCTCACAAGGTCACCTAACTCCCAAGTCCTGTATGGTTCTGCTTTTATTTGCAATGCTGGTACTTACAGGCAATATATCTTATTTCTTTACACATGGGAACTTTCTGTGTGTTTCTTTAATTGCTAGTTCTGTCTCTGTCTTTTTCTTCTTAAAGTTTTTGCCATCTTACATGTGTTTATTTTGATGGCAGCTTGCAAAAAAAGAAGGAGATAATGTATCTGTAATGGACAATACCAAGGAAAACAAATCTAAACTTTCAAACCCTGTTATTTGAACTGATTTTCAATTTTAGAAAATAGATCATTCTATAATGATTGGAAATTTAGTGTCCTGGTTCACAAGCTGTGACAAAAGTTCTAAGAAGGGTATACATGTGTTTTTTCAATCAAAATAATTCTAGGTAATATTTGATGTGGTACAGAATTAGCTACATAATTTTTAGGCCAGACAGATTGTAATAAAACTTTCTGCAAGTTTTTTCACTCTTTCCAGCAAAAAACTTCCTTTAGGTGTAACTACTGGGGGTTGTATCACAACAGGTGAGAGTGGGTAAAACCGTGTACTAGGTCATCTTGGGAGGCATTTTGTTTGGGACACATCTGCCACATGTTCAATATTAGTAGCCTTGAATTTCCTAAAAGCAGGTTACTAGTATATAGATTATATATTAGTAGTTTTTAATTTGCTTTTTAAGAACTCCACATTTTCAAGCACGTATCAGTATAAATAATTTTCTACAACTGCACAGCTTTGCTGAATGAACCAATCACTACAGTGTAAAACACAGCAGGGCAATTTGCCATCTTGTTTATTGTTGTTACTGTCACAGATCTTACCGTTCATCACACAGACAGGACTAAACATGCTCCAAATATCGATTTGCAAAGGGGAGGCCCAAGAGCTGGAGCCCTATGAATTTCTTCCTGATCTGTGCCCCAAAGATTGTTAGGTTAACTCCTCCTTTACTCTGGCTTCTGATTCCAGTTTTTATCACCCATTCAACAGCCTTTTGAAATAATATTTCATTACTTTGTTCCATGCATCTTTTCCTACTTGGGAGGAATCCTTTATAAACATCCATGAAGGTCCCTTTCATCACTCAGATTCCTCCTTAAAATTCTCATTTGCTCTAATGGCTTATAAAAAATGCCAGTGTTTGTCTGCGAGTGCACTGGGACTGGTGAGTATCACATCAAGAAAGTAGTCTTTGGTAGTTAGCATCTGCCTCACTGTTTATCTGAACACGTTTGTAGCTTGTTGCTTCAAGTTACTTGGATTGTAAGCTCCTCAGAGGAAGCACCACCTTGTAGTTCTATGGATGTGCAGTAACTAGGAAAAGAGAGTGCGCAACTAGGGACCTAAACCTTGCCACACACACTGTCTTCTAATTAAAGTAATGAGTAATAGTCTTTAAAAGGTTCAAGTTCTGTCTAATGTGCATGCTATTGCTTAAAAATACTGCAGTTGCTATGCAGTTTTAGTTGTGGATTTTATTTGAGATGTAGGGAGTAGAGAATGTAAATTTAACCAACAGATCTTTTTTGAATGAAATTCTTTTCAGTGATAGGGAAAAAATATTAACAAAAGATGGAAATCAGGTTTTTGGAAATTCTGAATTTGCTTCTGTTACAAAGTAATGTTGTCTCACTGAAACTGGTATATAATGCACTTTTTAGCATCATTAAGGCCGCTAAGCAGCTGGTTCTTCATTGGGATAGCATGCTTTTCTCTGTGGCTAAGTCTGAAAGTACTCTGTATCTCTAAGGCTGAATAAATTCAGTATGCAGATATGTTTCCTTGGAAACAACTTGTAATTTTAAAGCACATGCAGCAATGCAGCCCTTATGTAATTTATTAACGTGAAAGACCTGGCTCTCGTGAGCCTTATTAAATAGATCAGCCTGTATTGGCAGGAAAAAGGAATTTGCTTTGATTACAAATACAGCTTTTCAAGTGCCATTAGATACTGAGATAATCATGTGTGGAGCTGATATTACTGCTATTGTGCCAAGCTGTATTGCCCATTTGGGTGAAACAGTTCATGTACTTAATTCCCAGGGAATATGAGTACTCAGGACATTCTGCCTATTCTAACAACTTCCTTCTTTGCTGCTGCAAGGGTGCCACAATTTCTTGCTCTTCCTTTTTTCAGGTGCCACATTCCAGGGAAGAGAAATCCTGTTTTGAGTTTAAACAAAGGAAAATTCTCTATTCAGTTGCTTCTCAGGGTACTATTTCAGCTATGTCCTCATTTGTATTGTAATAATTTGAATGATCCTCACAGATCTGTATTTTAGACTCATAAAAGTATATAGTGTCTCTATTCCAAAGCAGTCTCCAGACTGGACTGAACAACACTTCAGTTGAGCAGTTCGGCAGAATCATTTGCAACTGGGAATTACTAGGAGTCAGAATGGCCCAGTCAGGTTCTAAGCAGTAGAAGGAAGTTCATCTTCCCAAGCTTTTCAATACCTCAGATATCAAACTTACTTGTGCAGACTGAGAATTCAGTTCAGATTTCTGGGCTGTCGGTGAAAGTGTCTGTCAGACTGTTTCTGTGTAAGGTCTCTAATTAAAGTGACTTCACCTGTCCCTTCCCTCAAACAGAATGCATTGCTCATCCTTCCATTGGTTGTTTACTACTTTACTTTTGAAATGCTCTCCTAGAGTCTGTGAGGTGTTTGTTTTGCTTTTGTAAGCATCATCTTTAAAAAAAACAATCAACAACAAACAAAAGAGTTACAACAAATAAATTCCCATCTTGAATTTCTTCTGTTGCCCTGAGTCTGAAAGCCTTTATTCTCTGAGGCATACTCTGCTAAAANTTTGTTTTGCTTTTGTAAGCATCATCTTTAAAAAAAACAATCAACAACAAACAAAAGAGTTACAACAAATAAATTCCCATCTTGAATTTCTTCTGTTGCCCTGAGTCTGAAAGCCTTTATTCTCCGAGGCATACTCTGCTAAAATTACCTACCTGGCTCGATGGGCACTGGTTCAGTTCACAAATGTGCCTGAGATCATTGTGCAATCTTGTCTTTGTTGCAACCTTTATACTGTGGCAGAGACACCTCAGACTATGTCGAGGCAGATTTTACATTGCTTGTGTATTTGTTTAAACAGATTTGCCATGTTCCACAATGTCAGGATACCTAAAGAGAATATACTGAATATAGCTGGAGATGTCACAGCTGAGGGAAAGTACTCAAGTTCAATCAAGGTAGGAGTCAAGGTTTTGTCTCATTAATACAGTTCATTAAATATACAAAGGTATAAGTAGGTTAAGGGGTAGAGCATGGACTTCTCATGTTGGGGTGTACTAGGAAATAGTGACTTAAATAAGCCTGTTGACGCTTTCATATGAGATAGTCAGAATGCTGGTTTTTTAATTGCCTTTCAGAGTTCTCAACTGACCTTACTGATTTTACTGACTTCTTGTTCTTTGCAGTAACCCACTGCTCCCAAAGTAGTTCAGAGAAACTAGTTTGAGTCTTACCCGAATGCCGTATCTTAATGCATCGAGAAGTCATTGGTCAGTCCTCTGGGCTTCAGCTCTGCAACCAGAGTTGTCTCTTTCCAGGGAGGTAAATGAAATATTAGCCTCACCATTCAGTCTGTGCCTTTTATTCATTCAGGATGTTAAAGAGCGTTTCAGTGCCTCTCTGGGATCCTTGTCCACTGGCAGAATTCTGATCACAGCGGTTTCCACCACCAATTTAAAACTTGCCTTATCGATAGCCATTCGCTTCTCAGCCGCTCGCCGTCAGTTTGGACCGACCGATGAAGAAGAAATACCTGTTCTGGAGTACCAAACACAGGTAGATACTGTCACATCTACAAACTTCTGTATAACGGAGATCAGACTCACAGCTACTAGAGATCAAAACAGCAACACTGAAGTTAGTGAAATTCAAGTTGTCTGTGTCATCTAAAGTGTTACTCTAGTGCAGCTGTGGGGGTTCATTACAACTTAAGAACTTCTTATGCTTCTCCTGTCATGATCAGGATTTTGCCAGAAGTTTTTGGAATAGCAAAAGCAAAAATATCCATGTTTCTCTGAAGTACCTAGAACCATTTATCTTCTAAAATAATAACCTTTTCAAAGAAAGACTGTCTTCTATGCACATATGTCAGTCCTGCAGGTGTAGAAACTAGTATTTGTTAAAAAGTGTCAGTGCCTCTATTGCTGCTGTGCTAATTTTGTCATTTTTAGCTTTTGATTTCCATACTAGAATTAATTGTGGTGAAGTTTCAAGCTACCACTACTTTTGACAGGAGTATAACCATTGTTTTTCTGCAGAAATAGCTTTTGCTTTGAAAAAAACAGAACAAGAATATGTAGGGTAACTCAGAAATAGAGAAAACTCAGATCTACTGCATGAGCAAAGTTAATGTAGAAGAAGTCCTGAAAGCAAATCTGCCCAGTGTGTCCTTGCAAAGTGGGTGCTTTTTTCCAGATTTGCACATAGTCTTGCAACTTTGAAAGATTTAATGGAATTCCACAAACTGGCAAAAGCTGCCTTCTTTCCACCTCTTCCAAATAAGCCAGGGTCTGCTTTCCACTATACTTTGAGACTCTCAATTTTGCTCAGTTTTGGCTTTTTCTGGAGGATCTGCTTGCTGAACCTTTCCTTCTCTTGCTACCACAAAAGCTTCCAGAAGCAGTCTCTCCTTTCCTGTGTGAGCCCCATCTGAGTTGCATGAAGTAGCAAAGATGATTTTTTTCTCCACTTCCCAGCCCCAGAGTTTTTCACACAGAGTACAACCAGCACTAACATACGTTTAGCAATGAACAAGCAAGTGAAACAGTTACAGCCTCTGTCATGTTGGTACCGAACAAACACGTGAATCATGACGGGCCCTGGCATGCCAGGCATTGGATAAACACAGGACAAAAATATGTGGTTAGTCCCCAAAAGTTAGTGAACTTCTGCACTGGTTTATCAGAATGTTTGTCACAAATTCGTAAAATGCATGAAACTAGAATGACGTAACTGTAATTTGTGTAAAGAGAAGTTACACATAATTATGTTTACAGATTATTATTGTTAAATTTTCTTCATAAGACAGTTTTCCAGTCTGAACAAGGTGAAAAGGAATGAATTGGTTCAATATTATAAGACACTTACATATATATAAAAACATAAAAAACTCATATCAATTTGTAATCAAATCTATTTACTTTCTATTCTAGCAATGGCGTCTTCTTCCTTATCTGGCTGCTGCATATGCCTTAGATTGTTTCTCCAAATCCTTGTTTGAGAACTTCGTAGAATTTTATGCAGGCATATTGACAAAGCAAAGGAGTCAGAGACAGGTGAGGTATTTGCACGTTTCTTCTTAGCTGACTTCTTACTGTAATAAACTGATAATTGTTAAATGAAGGATGTGCTTGGAAGTCCTGGGCTGTCTTAGGATGAAGAATGCTAGATCAATGTCTCAGAAATATGGGAGATACAAAGCAATGATTTAAATTCCATTCCCAAAAGCATCCAAATTAGTTTTGATGGAGTGGTTAAAGTTTGATTGATTTTTGTGCAATTTAAAACTATGTTCCGTTGCAGAATTGTTTATCATAAGTACATGATGGTAATGGGAATTCAGCTTACTACTGTTATAAATGGTACTGCAGGGGGCATCTATCAAAGATTTTCTGAAATGATACTATCTTTAATTTCTGCACATCCTTTCTGAGTCTGGCTTGAGTTTGCAATTCATATTCCTGCATTGGAATACATATTTCTGGAGAACAAAGGTTTGAGTCTTAGTGCTAAATTTCTCATCCACAATCAGACCATTGGAAGTCACCCCTTTATAGAGGAAATAGTTTTATCTGTCTCTGGACAAGGACTGATTCTCAACCAAAATAACTCCAGTACAGGATTTTTTAGAGTATGTAAATTTTATTTAATTTTTTTAAATTTGACAATGTTACTTTTTATCACCTACACTCAGGCTCTGTACTGCTCGGTCTCACTTAAACAGTCAGGCTTTTTTCAGCTAAAACAAAGCTCATGAAAGATGTGTGTACCAATGGCTGGGAATTCTGATTTCTCCTTTTAGGACAAACCACAGAAGAATCTGTTTGACTTTTTAATATGATATTTTACCTCTGGAAGCCTCCACTGCACTCACTGACCTTATGCAAAAGAGTAGTTTTCAGAAAATACATAATGATAGAGAAAGATCTGATTGCTGGCAACGTTAAGAATGTAATCCTTACGAATTCTGTTTGTTCTACAGGATATCTTTAAAAAAACCAAAACCAAAAAAACACCACAGGGAGTTACTCTTAAACAAACTTTGTTAGTATCAACCCACTGTCTCCAGAAACTGCTATTCCAAATACATTTTCAAAGGAAGGCAGCAGAGTTAGTGTAAATGCAGGCTACTCTAATTCTCTGGAAACTGAGGGGGTACATTTAAGTTTTCCTACTCTGCAAAATTGCTGCTTGAAAGATCAGTGAAGCCATGTAAGACAGTAAGTACTATAAATATCCTCTTGCTCACTGGGGAGAGAGCTTTTGTCACAGAGGGGACAGAAGCTTTCTCTGGTCATGCCACCTTCCACCACCTGCCTTTCCATGTGAGGGAGAAACAGCTTAGCCAGCAGTGAACTATCCCATGTCAGCAGGTACATCTGAGCTAAGGTGTACCCCTGTGTTCATTACCTGGTACAATTTATTGCTGTCCCGTATAAGAAAGTTAGTGCTGAATGTTTTTCAGCTGTGTGAGGGTTTTTTTTTGTGGCAGCAAAAACCAGGTTCTTCCTATACACAGATTTCAGAAAATGTTATGTACATATTGCCAGTTACTGCACTCCTTGCTTTATAATGACAAAGTAACTGGAAAGCTCCCGGGCATATAAGGACCTGGGGGTGCTTGTTAACTGCTGGCTGAGTATTAGCCAGCTACATGCCCAGGTAACCAAGGCAGCCAACGGCATCCTGGCTTGCATGGGAAATAGCGTGGCCAGCAGGACTATGGAAGTGATTGTCCCCCTGTACTCAGCACTGATGAGGCCCCACCTCAAATACTGTGTCCGGTTTTGGGCCCGTCACTACAGGAGGGTGCTGGAGCATTTCCAGAAAAGGGCAGTGAAGCTGGAGATGGGTCTAGAGCCCAAGTCTTATGCAGAGAGGCTAAGGGAGCTGGGGTTGTTCAGCCTGAAGAAAAGGAGGCTGAGACCTTACCACTGTCTACATCTACCTGCAAGGAGGTTGTAGTGAGGTATTGGTATTTTCTCCCTAGTAATAAGCATTAGGACAAGAGGAAACAGCTTAAGTTGTACCAGGGGAGGTTTAGATTGGATATAAGGAAAAATTTGTTCACCAATAAAGGTTGTCAAGTGTTGGAACCAGCTGTCCAGGGAAGTGCTTGAGTCACCATCCCTGGAGGAATTTAAAATACGTGTAGATGTGGTGCTTAGGGACAAGGTTTAGTGGTGGACTTGGCAGAGCTAGGTTAACAGTTGGACTTGATGATCTTAAAGGTCTTTTCCAACCTAAACGATTCTATGATTCTATGTAGCCATGGCTTTAGCTGGTCACAAACTTACTTTATGTAAAAGTTATTACTCACTTGTAGCTTGTTTTTTCACAAAGGCTGATTTGGGACGTGAGATTCATGCCTTATCTGCTGCCAGCAAACCACTGTCTTCTTGGACTGCTCAGCAGGCAGCTCAGGAGTGCCGAGAAGCTTGTGGAGGACACGGTTACCTCGCCAGTAAGTTACAGACTACTGCATACACTGATCAGAAAGAGAATGGGTGTGTTCTGCGACTGTTGTTGTGTCATGGTGTCTGAATTTTAGCAATGTGTTTACAAAAGCTTTTTTCCTCATATCCATATTTTTAAAATTCATTTTATTACTAATACCACAAAAACCGACTAAACCTGTGCAAGCACCTGCACCAGCATTCGGACAGCCTGTACACGTGATCCAGCCTCAGTTCCAAAACCAAAGATGTGGGCTTTAAAGGTGAAGTGAAAGACTAATAGTGCACTTTTGTAAAATCTCTATTCATCAGCTAAACAGTGAACTTTAAAGCTCATTTGTTGGTAATTATCTATACATACAGGAACAGAAAACTCTCTTGCATTTTGTCACAGAATAATTATTGCATCCCTCTTAGCTTCCATTAATACATTGCAACGTATTAAGTTGTGCAATTCCTCTTCTTAAGTGAATCGTCTGGGTGAAATCCGAAATGACAATGATCCAAACTGCACATATGAGGGTGATAACAATGTTCTGCTTCAGCAAACCAGCAACTACTTAATGAGCTGGATGAATTACATAAGAGGTAAGTTTTCATCGTGGAATCCTGTGTTGGACCCAGCAGCATGTAGTTAATGGAATTAGGAGGTAATTTCATACTGAAGGCAATTGACAGGCAATTTAATCATTTTGTAGAGCATAAATGATGTGTTACAGACTCCATCATATGATACCTTCACAATACACAGATATTTGGTGCAAGAAAAATTATTCTCCAAAGTGTTGTGAAGCTAGCTAGGTATTTTGCCATCCCTGATCAGGTTAAGCAGTATCTTACTCCTGAGAAGTGCAGTTTAGTTCAATGGAACTGCTCCTAAAGTCATTCTAAGTCTGGCTACCCTCAACTTATTGTACTTAAAACAGTTCATATCACCTAAATTGGTAGCAATATCCATCAGTACATTTTGTAGTTCTCTAGATAAAAGGTTTTAGTTTCAATATTCTAGCAGTGAATTTCACCAGCATCTTATAGAACTGGAAAACTCTGCAATAGGAGTTGAATCTTAGGGGACTTATAGGCAGTGATGTCAGGTTTTTTAGCACTTGTCCACCAGTCCTCATTTGGCTGGACTAGGCTGTAATAAAATAAATATTATGGCCTAATTGCATCTGGCCTAACAAGTGTATGCATGGCTTTGTAATAGGCTTTTAGTTCCAAAAAGTCTGATTTCTTTTCTCATAAATAGTTTTTATTTTCTTTGGTATTTCAGATAAAGCTCCTTTTGAATCTCCTTTTGGAACAATAAACTTTTTGCAAGACTACCATGATATCCTCAGCTGGAAATTCACTCCCATTAGCGTTGAAGATTCCATGGACTCCTCAGGTAGCCTTCTGTTGTCATTAGCTGATTCTTGCATCTTAAAATTTTTCCCAAAGGATCCAGAGATTTGAGATTCAATCTCTGCTACTCATTAGATATATTATATTAGAATGTTTTTTCTGACTCTCTTTGTATTATATGCATTCATTTTACTGAGAACATAGTTTGCATTTCAAATATGTCTTATTGTACCCAACCTCAAACCTGGAATGGATTTTCTTCCATTTTTGTTCTTCCAGAATAGAGGATCTAGTTTTTTTTCCACTGTATTGTTTTAGGGTGAAACTGCTCTAAGAGGCATTGATTGCTACTACCTTTTATCACTAAAATACCTTATTTTAGAAAGCCATACAAGTGATTTAGAAATATATTGAAGAGGATTCAAGTGTGTCTAGTTTTGACAGTTGCTTTTAGTTACATAGAGAAAAATGAGTAATGATGAAAGAAAATTCTGTGCAGTTTTTCTGTCTTTCTCTGTTATAATCAAATCAAGTAGGACATAAGATGCCATTCCCACTTTTGTGTCGCTGTGAGCCCAGATTGGCCCTTGAAGGCAAAATTTAACAAAGAAATGAGCAGATAATGAGATGGTGACAGAGCAATGAGCAAAAGTGAATCTGTGAAACTGAGAACATACTGGAGGAGGGAACTCCAGTCTTAATAAGGGTCAATTGAGTTGATTCCTAGAATTCAGTAACCACTTCAGTGCTCAAATAATTGGAGAAAGCTAAACTTCAGATAGTGATGCATGGCACCACGTGAGATAGTATCGTAGTAAGTAACTATGGGGTAAAATCTGAGTAACTTCAAAATACAAAGATGTAGAAGAAAAAGACTAGTTGAGAACATGTGCTTGCTTTCTTTGTCGTATGTCTTCAACTTGTGAAATCCAGCAGTGCAAAAACTGATACCTAAGCATATGTTCTGTCCTCTTTAATAATACCTACTGAACCAGACTATGGTTTTAAAAATGCCTGAATCTGTTTATTGTTCCATTCTATTAGGAACTGGACTGTTAATTTAAGTGCCTGAATTTAGGCAGCATATGAACACTAACAATTGCCTAAATAATATTCTACATTAAATCTTAAGCCAAGACACGAGCAAGCAGGATTCATTGAAGGACTTCATGCTGAAGCACTTTTTTTCCTTAATAGTTCCAGGCTGCTCTAAAATCATAATGCATTTCTCTACAAAGCAGATCATCCAAACGCTATTACATTCAGCCACCTTTGCAATGCTAGAAGTCACGTGCTTTCACAAAATGTGGACTGTCTTCCGTTCTTGTACACTCAGAAAAGGCTGAATAACTTGACGACCTAGGTTTTAATATGGGAAGAAAACAAAAAGCTAAAAAAAAATTTATCAAGTCAGGATTCTAAATTGAGCTGTGGATATACCTTGCCTTTTAGCCTGGGGTCAGTTTGAATGAGTGTATGGTCAGTCGCGGTATGTTACAGTCTGACCATCTTACCTAGATGTTATTTATTCCATCTACACTGATGGGCAACGTGTCATGTTAATGGACTGATTAATTAGCTCTGTCATTTTTTATCTCAGGTAATAAAAGTGAAGACTGCAATAGAATCTGCATGTGACTTCTCACATTAGAGATGTGAAGGTTAAGAATTTGAATTTTCTCTTTTTCACAGTTCCTTTAGCAGCATATAAATGGCTGGTTTGCTACCTTCTCCGAGAAAGTAACCTAAAGCTGAGCAAGGAGAAGCAGTCTGGGCGAAGTGATTTTGAGGCAAAAAATAACTGTCAGGTAATACTTATTCAGCTTTCTCATTTTACTTACTTATTTTCATCCAAGTTTGTCAGACCCTATTAGTTTTATCTTGTGTCATGAAGTATCATTTCCACAAGCACAAAGCAGCAAATCAACTAACTAATAAAATTTAATAAGTGTCCATGTGCATTGTATTGAAGATGATAGCAGGAGGACAGTTACCATCAGCAGAAGTCTTCCAGGACGTATTTCCCTTCAGAAAAGTTGGAGGCATGTGCTGGGTGATGTCTAATTTTGATAGCACAACTTCTGAAGACTAAGTCTATTACTATTAAATCTACTGCAGCATCTGATTATTACATCTCCATCTGCTCTTGTGGCCAAATACATACTGTAGGAAAGAATCTTACTCTGGCAGGTAGGTAAACTAGATGACCTAATAGGTCTTTTCCATCTCTAATTTCTATAGTGCAAAATACTCGTGAAAGATACCAGACTGACAGCATTGGAACCTGTAAAGGAAACATTGACAATCTACATATAGCAGATCCACCATCTCACCAATG